>JAWQFJ010027079.1:110000-114117 GCA_034096865.1 Theodoxus fluviatilis
CAATCATATCTGACCAATCAGGACGTAGTAGCAATCATATCTGACCAATCAGGACGCAGTAGCAATCATATCTGACCAATCAGGACGTAGTAGCAATCATATCTGACCAATCAGGACGTAGTAGCAATCATATCTGACCAATCAGGACGCAGTAGCAATCATATCTGACCAATCAGGACGCAGTAGCAATCATATCTGACCAATCAGGACGCAGAACTAGACTAAAGCTGATTATTCGCCTTTTACGAATTGCGTAGGGAGACGTGGTGGGTGTTTATTCTTATCCCCAACCCACGGTTGAGGGTGGGGGGCGTGGAGTGGGGGGTGGGGGAGGAGGAGGAGGAGGAGGAGGAGGAGGAGGAGGAGGAGGAGGAGGAGGAGGAGGAGGAGGAGGAGGAGGAGGAGGAGGAGGAGGAGGAGGAGGAGGAGAGGAAGAGAGAGAGAGAGAGAGAGAGAGAGAGAGAGAGAGAGAGAGAGAGAGAGAGAGAGAGAGAGAGCGAACGAACGAACGAACGAACGAACGAACTTTATTTTACAAGGGTAGTGAATTAGGCAGTATTGCCTTTCTTACATTCAGCCCTTGAGGCAAAATATTCAAATGTGGTAAGAGAGAGAGAGAGCGAGAGAGAGAGAGAGGGGAGAGAGAGAGGAGAGAGAGAGAGAGAGAGAGAGAGAGAGAGAGAGAGAGAGGGGGGAGCTGGGGAAAGGGGAGGAAGGGAAGAGAGAATAAGAGTAAGAGGGTGGGTGGGTTGGAGAGAGAGGGTGGGTGGGTTGGAGAGAGAGGGGGGTGGGAGGGAGAGAGAGGGTGGGGGAGAGGGTGGGGGAGAGGGAGGGAGGGAGGAGAGAGGGAGAGAGAGAGAGAGAGAGAGAGAGAGAGAGAGAGAGAGACAGAGAGACAGAGAGAGAGAGAGAGAGAGAGAGAGAGAGAGAGAGAGAGAGAGAGAGAGAGAGAGAGAGAGAGAGACAGAGAGAGACAGAGAGAGACAGAGAGAGCGAGAGAGAGCGAGAGAGAGAGCGAGAGAGAGACAGAGAGAGAGAGAGAGAAAGAGAGAGAGAGACAGAGAGAGAGAGAGAGAAAGAGAGAGAGAGACAGAGAAAGAGAGAGAGAGAGAGAGAGAGAGAGAGAGAGAGAGAAGGGAAGACATCTGAGGGAGTGAAGAAAGGTATCGAGGGGGAAGCCACACACCTTGATGTAGGATCCGTTCTCATCGTCGTAGCCGTTGTTCTGTGCCCCTCCAGGCATCCCTTCCACCTTCTTGGCCTCCAGCCCCAGGAACCAGACTTCGGGGTAGTCCAGGATCTCCGTCTGCTCGAACGCGCTCAGCCTGCTGCGGTACAGCTTCAGCACCTCTGGGGACACACACGAAAAAAGTATACGTTGACAACGACAACGACGACGTCGACGCCGAAGATGAAAAAGAGAAAAATACCGATTGGCTTTGAGCTAGCAAACTGTTTCGTGTCAGATTTTCTCTTGTTGATGTTAAGTCTCATACACACGCCTCTTTCCTATCGTTTTGGTTTGCTTATGATGGTTATGAAATTTGTGTGGTTTTTTCCTCTTTATAGTTTGAGGTCCTCTGGCAGTAAGTATTATCCGTTATCTGTCTGCAACACGTCCAAGTTTGGTAACATCTGCTAGGCTTCGAAACACTTTATCTTCAGATGAAATAGCGTTATAAAATACGAGAGCGAGTCAAATGAACACCTTGTGAAAGCGATACAAATTCAGGAGCAGGCGGTGATGGCTTCCTGGGAAGAATTTTAACAAGTGAGGATGTAGCGACATATATGATGATGATGATGATGTCCACTTATATGGCGCACATATCCATGCTGGCAGCATGCTCAAGGCGCAGGAGATTGGGGGGAAGGGAGAAAAAGTTTACAAAACAGAGACTGGTGCACAGTCTTTCAGTCAGGTATGTCCTTTCATTTGAGACTATTTACACAGATCCCAAGTCAGAAAAGGTGAGTCTTCAGAGTGCTCTTGAAGTCCTCTAGTGACTTCGCTTCTCGCATGTTCTGGGGGAGCGCATTCCACAGGGTTGGACCACAGTAGGAGAACGAGCGGCGACCCAAGCGCTTCCCTATGTGGCCGGCCCTACTGGGTGGAGCCAGCAGTGACTGGGAAGCAGAGCGAAGACATCTGGGGGGGTTGTGGAGAGGGATGATGTCTCTGAGGTACTTGGGGAAAGTTGGATCGTGCACACGCTTATAGCACAGGGAGAGCACCTTGTGGTCCACTCTCTTCATGACTGGGAGCCAATGGAGCTTGCGGAGGACCGGAGTGATGTGGTCGGTCTTTTTGGTCCTAGACACAATCCTTGCCGCCGTGTTCAGAACACGCTGGAGTCGGTCGAGCTGCTGGACAGGGAGGCCCCAAAGACAGCCGTTTGCATAGTCAATCTTGGAGATGACTAAGGCCACTGCGATGGTAGTTGCAGCCCTGTCCGTAAGGATGTTCCGCAGCTTACCAAGGGACCGGATGTGGAAGTAAGATCCGCTTACCACAGCACTCACATGGGCCTTCATCGTGAGGTCTTCGTCGATCATGATGCCCAGGTCTCTAACAGTGTGTGAGAAGGGAATGTCTGACTGGCCAACGCGTACAGTGCTCAAGCCAACAGAGTTCCTCTTGATCTTTGGGCCACATAAGATGGCTTCCGTTTTGTCGTCATTGAGCTTGAGCATATTGGCAGTCATCCATGCCTTCACATCACAGCAGCACAGCTCAAACTTCCTAGCAGACTCGGCTGCAGAGGCATCATCAGGAGAAAAAGAGTCATACAGGCCCGAGTCGTCAGCAAAAAGCTGCCTTCCTAACCCATGTCTCTCGATGATACGTCCCAACTCCGACGTGTATAATGAGAAGAGTACCGGTCCCAGCACGGACCCTTGGGGGACCCCACAAGTCAGCTCCGTTTCATCAGATGCTGCGGTTTTCACACTGACGTACTGGAACCGATCCTCAAGATACGACTGGAACCACTGGTGGACGCACCCATCGAGCCCATACTCATGACGAAGTCTCTGGAGGAGCAGCTGATGGTCGATGAGGTCAAAGGCGGCACTCAAGTCCAGCATCACCAGCAGGGAGAGGTCACCACGGTCAGCAGCGCACAGGAAGTCATTCAAGACGCGAAGAACAGCAGTCTCTGTGGAATGGCCTGGCCTGTAGGCTGACTGGAAACAATCCAATAGCTGATGACGAGACACATGCTCGGCGAGCTGGTCGGCAACAACACGCTCAAGCAGCTTTGACACATATGGTAGGTTAGACACCGGGCGGTAGTTCTTCTCAACACCGGAGTCCAAGGTCGGTTTCTTAAGAAGCGGTCGTATGACGGCCGTCTTGAGGGGGCGAGGAACACAACCCGCAGCAAGGCTGGCGTTCACGATGTGAACCAAGACAGGCAGCAAAATGTCAAGGTTGTCTAACACTAGCTTGGTGGGGACAGGGTCAACACTGGAGAAAGTCGGCTTTGACCTGGCTATCACCTTACGCAGCTGATACTCTGAGACAGGCGTAAAGGAAGCAAATGGTTCACCACTGAAACTAGCACACCCCTCGCCAACACCACACAAGTCTACACAAGACCTTTCCTGCGATAACTGGTCTCTAAGTGTCTGAATCTTCTCACTGAAGAACTGTGAAAGGTTTCTAGCAGCAGCATCAGAGCTGAGACTAGGGAGAACAGGAGGAGAAGCCTCCTTGCCTAGCAGTCTGTTCACTATGCTAAACACTTTCTTGGGGTCACCCGCAGCAGACTCCAGTTCACTCTGAACACTCTCAGCCTTAGCCTGGCGGACAACCTGGGAGCAGTGGTTCCGCGCCTCGCGATACAGATCCTTGTGAACATGCAGACCTGACTTGCGAAACAACCTTTCCGCATGGCGCCGCGCAGTCTTGGCTTCCAACACCAGAGTGGTAATCCAAGAGGAATCAGGACGTACCTGGACACGCTTTACACCCTGTGGTGCATACTTGTCTAACAATGAAATGAGCGTGTCGTTGTACAAGCCTACACACTCAGCTACATCTGGTGGTGGCGATGTCACAAGTGAAGTGTCTTTAAGGTCCTGGCGGAATGAATCAACGTCCATGCCTTTGATC
>JAWQFJ010027080.1:0-2500 GCA_034096865.1 Theodoxus fluviatilis
TCGACGAGATCCTACCTGTCCTGACACAGATGATCAATGATTGCTTCCAGACTGGCACCTTCCCTAGTATTTTCAAGCAGGCTATAGTTAAGCCGCTTTTGAAGAAGCAGGACCTATACTCACGGACATAAGAAACGCAAAAATGTTAGGGTGTATTTTTAATATTTTAAATACAATCTTGATATATTTTGCGTACAGTGCCTATGCATTTGCACTCTTAACTACCGCACAACGTGCACATTTCGTGCACAACGTTCTGTTTACAGTGGCAAAAGACGGTCAAATGCGGCATGGTGATCGCCTCATGGGAAGCACTTGCAACTTGTGCAGCAAAATTTGCTTGCTGTAGCAATGTTCAGGGGTTGTATCTCAATAAAAAGCAGGCATGAAAATTTTCTCTATCCTTTTCATTAGTCCTCAGCAGCGATGCTAAGATTTAGCGCAGAAGAACGCAACCGAGCGCTTGGCCATTTGGAGGCTGGTGTTCCTCACAGAAGAGTCGCAAACCTATTCAATGTTCACCTCTCGACTATCTACCGTCTAGAGCACCTTTTCCAGGCGACTGGCACGGTTGCTGATGGACCACGGTCAGGCAGGCCTCGAGTTACGACCCCTCGGCAAGACCGCTACATTTTAAGAAGCCATCGGCAAGAAAAGTTCTTGAAGGCGACTATCACATCAGCAAACTTGCCAGGAAATGCCCAACGTCGAGTCAGCGCCAGGACGGTGCGCCGTCGCCTCAAGGAGAACGAGCTACTAAACCGTCGTCCAGCTCCAGGACCAGTGCTGACTCATCGTCATCGCTAGGCTCGTCTCCAGTGGGCTCAGGCTAGAATCAACTGGCGCACGCAACAATGGGGACGTGTAGTGTTCACAGATGAGAGTGCAGAATCTGCATTGATGAAGCATATGGACGTGTTAGGATATGGCGAAGGAGGACTAACTTTTTCGCGTTTCTTATGTCCGTGAGTATAGATCCAAACAAACTTAGTAAATATAGGCCAGTCTCCAATCTTTCTTTTCTGTCAAAATTATCAATAAGAAACAAACACACGACAAACACCAAAATCAAAGTCTTTTGGGCACACGCCCTTCTTCAGTGAACGTTACAGACAAACATAAATGATGCAACAGGTGACGTAAAAAAACTTAAGAATGACATGACGTAGGCACTCAAAACTCTCCCTCTCTCTCTCTCTCTCTCTCTCTCTCTCTCTCTCTCTCTCTCTCTCTCTCTCTCTCTCTCTCTCTCTCTCTCTCTATCTCCTCTCTATATCTTTAACTTTCTCTCTATAACTCTCTCTCTCTCTCCCTCTCTCTTTCTCTATCTCTCTATCTCTCTCTCTATATCTCTATCTCCCTTCAACTTTCTCTCTATCTCTAACTCTCTCTCTAACTCTCTCTCTAAGTGTTCATAGTTCCATCCATCTATCTCTCTCAGTCTAACACATTCAGTCCTTCAGGTAGTTGGTGCGCAACTTGAAGCGCCAGAACTTCTCTCTCCGCTTTCTGATGTTAGCATCGTCCACATGAATCTTCTCGATAATGGTCACTCTCATGTGGGATAGGCAATGCCCAGGGGACCTGAAGTGCTTAGCCACTAGGGTGTCTAAGTCATTGCGGATGGCGTGCGTGTGTCAAAATTGTTAGAGAAGTTAGCTTTGCAGCAGCTGCTGGAGCACGTGTCCCAGTATGACCTTTTGGCCCGTTTTCAATCCGCGTACCGTGCTCGTCATTCCACCGAAACAGCTCTGCTCCGTGTTCTAAACGATCTTCTCGTTGCTTCTGACAATTCCAAAGTTTCTCTTCTTACTCTGTTGGACTTGAGTGCCGCGTTCGACACAATAGACCATGGAATTCTTCTCACCCGTCTTAGAAACGTTTTTGGCATTGGGAACTTAGCACTCTCTTTCCTGCATTCATATCTCTCAGAACGTAGACAGACTGTTTCGATCTCGGGTTTTGCTTCTGATCCTACACCTCTAAAGTACGGAGTCCCTCAGGGCTCTGTTCTGGGTCCTCTGCTGTTTCTACTGTACACCCAACCACTCTCCAATATAATTGACAGTCATTCAGTCTCTCACAGTGAATTTGCTGATGATACCCAGCTCTACAACTCCTCCCATCCCAGTCAAATCCACTCTCTTCTTTCTACCAGCGAACACTGTATCTCTGACGTGAAACGGTGGATGACCCGGAACAAGCTCCAACTCAATGACTCAAAAACTGAAGCACTCCTGGTGGGCGGCGGAGGCAAATCGGATCAGGCCCTCAAACTAACCATTGGTCACAGTGACATCGTCTTCTCTCAGTCTGTTAGAAATTTAGGCGTCATGTTTGACGATGATCTGTCAATGAGATCTCATGTCAACAAAGTCTGTCAGTTAGCATATTATGAGCTAAGGAAAATTAGTACCATTCGTCATTATCTTTCTCAGCAGGCCACCAAAACGCTCATCACATCACTTGTTCTGTCTCGTCTCGACTATGGAAACTCTCT
>JAWQFJ010027080.1:10000-15799 GCA_034096865.1 Theodoxus fluviatilis
ACATTTTAAAATAGACACCCGGAGAAAAGCATCCTATCCTTCTTAGTGTCCTTATGATTTGAATCACACCAGCTTTAGCTCTGTCTGCTAGGTCTCTGAGGGATACATTTGGGCTTAGTGTTATAGACACGATTAGCCCAAGGTATTTGTAACTTGTGATTGTTTCGATATTGTCATTACCTATGGTCCATTTCTCGTGTCTCGCTAGGAGACCTACTCGTCTAAACACTACTATCTTAGTTTTGTTTTTGTTGATTTTTAAACCAACCCTGTCAGCTGCGCCTTTGAGGACTCTCAACTGATTCTGAAGGCCAACTACTGTGTCGGACAGCAACGCTATATCATCAGCAAACAATAATGTATGTAGCTGTTCATCGTTTGGTTTCAGTTGTACATCATGTTTGCCTTTTGCTTTGACGTAAGCGGCCACCGAGTTGATTACGCATGAAAATAGGAATGAGCTCAAAACGCAGCCCTGCTTCACACCGCAGGATGACGTAAACCACTCTGTAGACTGACCGCCCCATCGTACACAACAATCAACATGGCGGTATATAGATTTTAGTATGTTCATTAGGTTTGTATCCAAACTGTAGTCACTTATTATCCTCCACATAGCATCTCTGTTCACCAGATCGAAAGCTTTGGTGAAGTCTACAAACGCAACATACAGTTTACGTTTTCTGTTCAAGTATTTTTGGACTAGGGAGTTAACGACAAAGATGTTGTTAGCAGTGCTGTACCGTTTTCTAAAGCCTGCTTGTTCCTCTAATAGTATGTTGTGTTCATCTGCCCACACCTCAAATCTGGTCTTCAAGAAGTATGTAAATAGTTTGCTGAGGGAGCTTGTCAACGATATACCTCTATAATTATCAGGTTTGTTGGGATCACCTTTCTTATGTAGAGGAATTATCACAGACTTTACCCATTCCCTTGGGAACGAGCAAGAGGACAAGATTCTGTTGAACAACACAGTCAGGCGAAGAACTAGGATCTCACTGCCTATCTTGATCATTTCATTCAAAATTCCATCGTGACCTGCGGTTTTCGAGTTTTTGAGGCGTCCAATTGTGAAGCGTATTTCTTCTTGTCTAATAGGTTCGTGAGGCACAACCCTGGCAGAGTCATTAAATTCAGACTCTTGTATTCCTTTGTCTGGTTTACATGTGTCATACAAAGATTTGAAGTGTGCAAACGACGAATATATATGTCTACGTTGGCATTGTGAGGTTTTCTGCCAGCGGTGCACTTCACGGCTTTCCAGAATGTTTTAGGGTTTTTGTGCGACCAGCGAGTTCACAATGTCAATGGACTCCTTGTATTCTCGTCTTTTGATTTTAATAAGTTTCTTATAGCATTTTATTTTGTCGGTGTAGGTTTGTCTATCTTTGTCTTTGCGTGTGCGTGTGTATTTCACAAGGAGATTCCGTACTTGTCGTTTATAAGCTTGACATTCTTCATCAAACCACTTTGGCCTTATGTTTTTGGAGGTATTCCTGTAAGTGAAGGTTCTCTTCGTGTCATTTGTCGATTCTATCATGCATTTTGTAAGCCACTCAGTGAGTTCGTCGACACTCAATCTGCAAATTGTCACCTCGTCAATGTTTGATATACCATGTGATAGGCATTGCAGATAGGATTCAGCCTTCTCATCATCTCAATTAATTTTGTCGACATGAGCATCATTGGGATGTAAAGGAGAAACTGCCGAGCCGATACTGCTAGCGAGTTGCAGTTCTACTCCTAGATGAGATGAGATTTCATTTATCACAAGTCTGATGCTTTGAGTAAGAAGAAGCAGATTTTTGGACACAATGAAGTAATCAACTGTGCTGGACCCGTGACAACTATATGTGTAGCCTCAGCTTTCGTGACTATTGACATATCCATTTAAGATTATCAAATCATGGCCCAGGCACATTTGAAGTAGGGATCGCCCAAAATTGTTTATATGTTTATCGGCAGATTCGCTAGAATTTTCATAAAAGTCACTATTTATATCATTGATATCAAAATATGATGTAGTGTTAGCGCTTCCCTTACGAACATTGAAGTCTCCACAAAGGACAATGTTGCACTCTGGTGCTTGACTCAGCAGATCTAGCAGGCAGTCTTCCAAAAATGTTATTCCATTAGAGTCTGTCGCATAGGTTGAGTCATAGTAAGGAGAACCTTGTGGAGGAACATACGTGCTTACAAGAAGAGTGTCGTTTTCCATCTCCATGAGTTCTCTGCTTATCAGTACTGCCACAATATTATTGTAGTTACAACTTATGTTCAGTATGAACTGTCTCAGCGACCTACGCACAAGGCAAATGACACCTCCTGAATTTCGCCCATGTCCAGACAGTCTTCTAGACAGTGCAATGTAAGTGTCAAACTCTTCAAATCCTTCTGTATCCATAGTTATCACAAACGTTTCAGACATACAGATTATATCATATTGACATAGTGACGTGATGAAGTCAGGTTCATACACTTTTTGAAACCCTTTCAATATTCCAAGCAAGAATGTTGCTATCTTGAACTGTTTTATGTGATTTAGGGTGTCTCGGGCCTTGGCCATCTTCCCATCTCTTACCCTTAGAAGAACACTTTCACATGGGCGTTATTCGCGCGAGAAAAAGCAGCAACTCGGGTTCTTTCGATTATGATAATTTGTATAAAAACTTCGCCCATGTTAAAGGTAACAACAAGAAGGGCAAAGCCCATACGACTCACATGCTTGACCTTGACCTTTATATGACCTTGACCTTCAGGTGACCTTCAAGGTCAAGGTCAAACAACTAAACCTATCAATGACATCATACACTAAGACATGCTTTACACATTTTCCCTACCAAAATACATGTGGCCTTGACCCAAGGTCAAGGTCATTCAAGGTCATGCAACACAAAGCTGTTAAAGGAAGCACAATGGTGCTTATTGGCACTTTCTACCATGAGATATGGTCACTTTTAGTGGTTCACTACCCCATTTTGGTCACATTTCATTAGGGTCAAAGTGACCTTGACCTTGATGATATGTGACCAAATGTGTCTCATTATTAAAGTATAACATGTGCCCCACATAATTATTAAGTTTGAAACAGTTATCTTCCATAGTTCAGGGTCAAGGTCACTTCAAAATATGTATACAATCCAACTTTGAAGAGCTCCTGTGACCTTGACCTTGAAGCAAGGTCAACCAAACTGGTATCACAAGATAGGGCTTACTTTGCCCTATATACCATATATAGGTCAGGTATCCAATCTCAAAACCTCAGAGAAAATTGAGAAAATGTGAAAAATGACTGTTTTTTTGACAACATTTATGGCCCCTGCGACCTTGACCTTGAAGCAAGGACAAGTCACTATGTATGTTTTTTGAGGCCTTGTCATCATACACCATCATGCCACATTTGGTATTGATAGACTTAATAGTCTCCGAGAAAAATCCAACGTTAAAGTTTTAAACGAACGCCCGGACGCCCGGACGCCGGACGCCCGAACGGACGAAACGGGTGAGTACATAGACTCACTTTTGCTTCGCATGTGAGTCAAAAACGACGACGGATGGATGGATGGATGAGGTTTAAGGGGCGGCTATATAAATGCATGTTTATTGCATAGGGGTCTATCAGCCTTATTTGCCGATGCTAGGTTTCAACAGTTGTTTACAAATGTAAAAGTACAAGATATTTAAAAAGAAATATATATATTTGTAAAGTATGTGTAGTGTAAAGGAGTCAGCTTCCCTGTCTGAAGGAGAGGAGAAGGCGTTCTGCTTTCCTCTGGAGAGTGCAAACAGATACGCTCTCCTGCCGCTAATGAGCGACTTTTTTGAAAATTATCTCCCTTGCCGCCGCTTGGCGGCGCGTCGGCTCTAAGGGGCTTGGTTGGTACACAGGACAAGTTCTTTCGCGTAGATTAGACCTGAGTGTTCGAGGTTTTTTAATTGTTTTCTTGCTGTCGCTTTCAAATCTGTTCACAGTACTAGGCTGGCTGGTTTACTTAGATGTGATTTTTTTTTAATGCGTGCTAGCTGATATTAGGTTTAGAGCTTGAATTTTCAATGATATTACGCTTACAACTCCAGTGTTCGAACCAATGAAAACCACGGAAAGAGATGGCCGTTTCGTTCCTTGCATCTCATTGGCCAGCTTGTCATGAGGTCAGCCTGATCACGCGCTGACCTCATGACAGTTGTAAGCGGAAAAAGCGAGTTGTAAGCGTAATATCATTGAAAATTCAAGCTTTAAACCTAATATCAGTTAGTACGCATTAAAAAAATCACATCTACGCTTACAACTCGCTTTTTCCGCTTACAACTGTCATGAGGTCAGCGCGTGATCAGGCTGACCTCATGACAAGCTGGCCAATGAGATGCAAGGAACGAAACGGCCATCTCTTTCCGTGGTTTTCATTGGTTCGAACACTGGAGTTGTAAGCGTAATATCATTGAAAATTCAAGCTCTAAACCTAATATCAGCTAGCACGCATTAAAAAAAATCACATCTAAGTAAACCAGCCAGCCTAGTACTGTGAACAGATTTGAAAGCGACAGCAAGAAAACAATTAAAAAACCTCGAACACTCAGGTCTAATCTACGCGAAAGAACTTGTCCTGTGTACCAACCAAGCCCCTTAGAGCCGACGCGCCGCCAAGCGGCGGCAAGGGAGATAATTTTCAAAAAAGTCGCTCATTCGACCCCGACCTCTTGACCGGCCTGGCAGATGCGTTCTGCATCTTGTGGCTTCCACGAAGTAGTATGTGTGGCTTTGTCCCTGTTGTATTCATTGGTTAGAGAGACGTCCTCAATTTCGCGTACATGTGTGTGTGTATGCATGTATGTGTATGTGAGTGTATGTATGTGTGTGTATGTGTGTGTATGTGTGTGTATGTGTGTTTGTGTATGTGTGTATGTGTGTGTGTGTGCGTGCGTTTATGTATGTGTGTATATGTGTGTGTGTGTGTGCGTGCGTGCATGCGTGTGTGTGTGTATGTGTGTGTATGTGTGTATGTGTGTTTATGTATGTGTATTTGTATGTGTGTATGTATGTGTGTGTATGTGTGTGTAATCTGTGTGTATGTGTATGTATGTGTGTATGTGTGTGTGTGTAACTAACGAACCAAGGGTAAAACATAACCTCCATGGCGGAGGTGATAATTACTTTACCATTATTCACAGCCATGACGTGGAAATCCTTGGCCACGAAGTTTGACTGACACGCATTCTTAGTCAAAGGCATTGTAATGCTCTTTTCATTTCTCTGTTTCTCTTTTATCTGCAGAAATTTTGCATAAGCACAGCTTTTACATAATTGCAGCCTCTCATCTCACCCTTTGGGAGAGTGGAAAACATCTGACTGATCTGACAACATATTGACAGACTTTTTCATTTATCATACACACTTCTAATTGCTTGTAGTACACTTGACTATTAGCAGTACCACGTGATCGTAGTTCTCGATTGTCATTGGCTGTTTCTAATCTTCGTGTAAACAACGCCATTCTGTAATGGTCGCAAGCGAGAATACATACATGAGCTAAACGTTTTATTTTGGTGTGATCGTCGTTTTGGATCCGTGGCAATGACATTTCACTGCCAGATTATCGGCTGCAGCAATGGAAGCTATTGACTGAAGTCACGAAATTCGCCACGACTCGGATAAGTACTACAAAGATGGAATATGCACCGACAATGTAACATTCGCATTGTTGATCTAAAAAATGTTTTTATTACATCACTGGCCGCAATCGACGAAGCCGACTGTGAACTTCTATTCGGCAATATATTCAGTTGTGATGGTACGTAGTG
>JAWQFJ010027081.1:0-32500 GCA_034096865.1 Theodoxus fluviatilis
CCCCTCTCTGATTTTCTGGTGTAGTTGCGCACCATTTCTGTAGAACATTTAAAAAAAATCGATTGTGATCTTACACAACTACAAAATCTGCTAAGAAGTTTGTATTCTGTATAATATTGAAACCCCACTGACAGTATATTTAAGCAGTATAATTATGATCATGATAATAGCATTGGCGACGGATCATCCAGAACTATGAGGGGCAATAAGCCCTGTGTTTGGGGCAAAAGGCCCATGGTAGGCGTTTTACCTCATTGCTACTGTGGGCGTTCTGCCCCAGACCTATACACAGGGTTCGTACAGGTCATGGAAAACCTGGAAAGTCATGGAATTTGATTTTTCATTTTCCAGGCCTGGAAAGTCATGGAATTTCAACTTAGGTCATGGAAAGTCATGGAATTTAAGAAAGAAAAAAAAGAAAGAAAAAAATACGTTTTCTAGGCTGTGCTTCGCGCGATACTCTCAATCTAATTTTAAACGCTGAGCACGTCAGGAAAACGTGCCCTTGCATCCCATTGGTTAATTCTGAAGGCTCCTGTGCCTTCTGCTTCCTGATTGGTTCTTTGGCTAGGTGACCTCGTTTCATTTCCACGCCGGTCCGGTCAGTTGGTTCAAGCGAGGACAGAGTGAAAAGAGCATGTATTGTTTGTGGTGCAGTGTTTCTTTGAGAATCAGATTATCATCATGCCTGGAAAGTGTCGCTTTCAAGACTCTTGGACAGGAGACCCTGAATACCGTGAGTGGGTCATGCGAGCGAGAGTGGATGGGATGGCAAAGTGCCGATTTTGTGAAAAAGACTTTGCTGTATCCAACATGGAAGCGCAGCGTTGAAAAGCCACATGAAAGGTGTTGCGCACCAGGCGCGTGCTAAAAAACACCAAGAAGAAAAGAGCAAACGTCAAACACGAATATCAGATTTTGTTCAAACTGCAAAAAATGCTGAGACAGAGAGTGCTTCAAAGGTGGTGGTTCCAGCTGGCGCTGCTACGCCGGTCGAAACTAGGCCTGCACCCACTGGCAGTGGCAGTAGATCTACTGGGATTGACACTTTCTTGACAACAGAGGACACACTGAAAGCAAAAATTTTGTGGACTTTGAAAATGGTCATCTCCCACTTCTCATTCTCCAGTACCAAAGGAATGAACGAGCTGTTCCGTCGCATGTTTCCCGACAGTGTCATCGCCTCCAAGTTTGCCTTGAGTGAAAGCAAAGCCCGGTACTTGATAACTTTTGGTCTGGGGCCACATTTCTTAGACATGCTCAAGGCAAAGGCCCGGTCTTCTGATTCTCTGGTGCTGCTCTTTGATGAGTCCCTGAATGCTGAACTTCAGAAGAAACAGCTGGATATCCATGTCCGATTTTGCTATTTACCATTTGGCGCTGGATCGAAATGGCGACCGCATGTCTGTTTCAAAATGTTGCTGTTTCTAACGTAATTTGGTCAAATATAATTCTGGTTTAATTAGAATAGCTTAAATATATCATATTCAAGAAGGGGATAACGATATATATGCTCATTTCTAATCCATTTCGAAGACATTAGCGCCATTTTGGTAAATAGCATGACCGTCAAAATCACACAATGATTCATGGCGAGTAAGAGCGTGACGGCGCAGATGTGATTTTGACGGACAAATCAGCTGAAATTGGTTAGTTTATTGAGGTTTTTGTTTCAGTTTATGCTAGAACAATCAGATAGGAAGATATTTATTGCAATATTTTGCACATATTGGAAAAAGTATTGTAGAACTCGGGACCTTCAGCGAGTGCTAAATAGACGCCGCACGCGATGTTCGAAGAAATTTCATCAGACCGGAAGTGGCCGTCGGTTCGATAGAATCCACTTTTTCTAGGATTCGCACATATCAATAACACAAAATACCAATGTAACATGAAAGATGAAAGTCTTTCTGAGTTGTCTAATTTTTTTTAACTAGTGGTAGGATTCCATGGTAATTTGTATCAAATCTTTGCGCTACTACAGTACTAGCCAAAATGCACTCGGCAATACCACTTCACTTTCATGGCTAATTGTGGACAATCCACAAAATATTGTGAATAAAAACAAGAATGAAAGTTGTTTATGAAGCAGAAGGTTTCAAGAACATGTGTCGTGTAGTTTTGTGTTAATCCGTCTTATTTCCGCTGAGAACATACAAGCCGATTACGTAAAAAAAAACACCCTCCGCCACTACCGACTCGTGGTGGCTCGACGGAGTTTGCATTTCGCGACTCGGGTTGGTCTCTTCTAAACACTCGTCCGTCGAAGTTTCTCATTTGATCAAGTTGAAACTTTACTACTCATTAGAGAAAAGATTGCTCTTTCGTTCGGTGTATGTTTGAACTTCCGGTGAAAATCGAAAGACGAGTTATGGATGAAAGTTCGAACGTCATCGGACATTTTGTTAAAATTTGCTCACTCCCGCTTTCGTACAGACACCCTCGGATTCTACAAGATTTCCCCCTTCCAACGCTATATTCGATGTTAATGTACGATGAATCTACTTTTTGTCTAGCGCCCGGATTGTGCGCTTGAAAGGAGAAAATAGGCGGAAATGTTCCACCTGTTTGTGCTCGATTACCACATTCAGCGTGCGTTAATCGTTGAAGCACCAGACAATTTGAGACAAAAGTATCATCATTTTAAGGAGTACTTGTTTGAAAATGTTCTGCATTTGTCAGTTTTTGAATCAATCTGCTGTAAAAATAATAACAAGAATTTTTTTTTTTTTTCAACGGGTGTATTGTGCGTGAGTTTGGTCGTGCGCCATACACTTTTCTCTTTAAAATTGTCATGTATCACAGTACGCTAGGTCATGGAAAATGTTCTTGAAGGTCATGGAAAGTCATGGAAAAGTCATGGAATTTTGTATCTAAAAACCTGTACGAACCCTGTATACACTGAAAATCAGTGCAGTGTGGCCGGAAATGGGATAGGCTACAATCAATTAGCAAGCATTGAAAGATGGCCAAGGGTCTCCCCTAACAAGCAAATGTTTCGTCACATTTCGTTTCATCTGCTATTTGTGCTGTGGCACAGAATCTACGAAAGTATAAAGTTATAAGAAACACGACGAAAACCAATGTACCGAGCTCAAAAACATACCTCTTTACTTGAGGAGACCTCGAACAAGGCGCACACAGCTGAATCAAAATGGAAGCGCTTACAATGTCACGTGACTCGTTGCGTCATGTGGTTTATGATATTTTGGGCATGGGCGTTTGACCCCGTATGGGCCTCTTACCCCACTCTACTGTCCAATTAAGGTGCCAGTAAGTTATCTTCAGCATTACTATGTCATATCCACAGAACCACTATTCTGCAACTCTCAAATGACTGCTTGCAGGTTACTAGGTGTACTAGACCACAATCACTAATACAACATCCTCTCTGACAGTTTGTCTAGTAAAAGAATTAGTAACCAGACAGAACATCATCTGTAATCACTCTTGCTCAGGGGAGCAAACTCCCTTGTTGCCATTCCAGATACATCAAGTGAACAATCCTCAACTACAAAGTTACCAAACAACCATTGGTTACTGAGACCCATCCATCCCAGGCAATGCAAACATGACATCAAAGTGCATACACAACGATGCATGATGAAAAGAAAATCATACAAGACACATCATAAAAGTCCAACATGTACATGCAGTATCCACACTTGCTCCCAAGTCATGAACAATTTGCAAACATGCAAATCCAACAGCAGAAAATCCGGATTCAAAGAACATAATGGCTCTGCTACTTGTAGGGGTTCCTCAAGCCCTTGTTTGGCCTGGATGACCGACGTATTGTGACATCTGACTTGGCCTCAGGAGCTGCTGTAGCCGGTGGGCGGGCTGCAGGGGTAACAACTGGAGGTGGAGTAACTGGAGGTGGGGCGATCGGTGGTGGGACAACTGGAGGGGGTGTCTGACGTACAGGGATTCTGGAACTGCCCTCTGGTTTGATGATAATGTGCCATTCCAGGTACACTGTTGACGTTGTCTCTGGCTCTCCGTTCGTCTCCACAGTTGATAGGTGCTCCCTTGTTCCCAGTGGTTTCACCATGGGTTGGAGATGGTACTTCCGCATCTCACTGCGTGTGACTCTCTTCGATGCACTCAGACCGTCTCTTGGGGTGATGAGGTAGGGTCCCCCGTCTGGTCCGGGCACTTCTGTGACAAGGTAAAGCCGCTAAAGCTAAAGCTAAAGCTTCGAGTGAGGGACAGTGTCAAACGCTTTGGAAAAGTCCAAAATGGCGACGTCGACCTGAGCTCTAGCATCAAACGACTCCAGGATGTCGTTGGTGGTAGTGAGCAGCTGCGTTTCACAGGAGTGGCCGATGCGGAATCCATGATTCCTGTCGGTGAGCACCCCGTGTGTTTCCAGGTGGTTTCGGAGATGGCGGCAGATGATGGTGTGTGTCTCAGGGGTGTGAATTGTGGCACTTGGGCTAATAATCCTGTTCATGTGTGTGATGTTCATCTCGTATCCCAAACTAGGATACACTGACTGGATTTTGCATTTCAAGGTGTTTGCTGCTGGGAAGATTTCCCACAATCCACAAAATTTCTTCAGATTTTTTATACTCAATGCCTCTCTCCTGTAAACATCTGTTGTAGACAAGTTGTCGTCGAATCCGTCAGAGAACAGTTTCAGGATGTACAAAACGTCCCCTTCTATCGCTGACAAGTTTTTCAAAGTGTCTGCATTTGTGTACAATTCTTCATTTGTGATCATTTTGATGACTGTTCTTACTCTGAACTCATTGTGGTGGTCTTGGGTGCCTGTCGCTAAAAGGCTTCTAAAGAAACAGTTGCCATCTCCATGGACAGAAGTAGGAATGAAACTACCAGCATGTTCAGCAGGCAACTGATCAAACGCAGTCACATCTAGAGTGACTTCCTCAGAAGTTTCCATAACGATTGGCCTTTTGAGAGTAGCATCTTTGTACTTTGAGCAAGTTTGTTTCAAGCTTTCAAAACCAGCAGCACTATCAATATCAGACTGAACTTTTTCAAAGAAAGATGAACGCGACATTTCCTCCTCAGCTGGTATTTCATTCTCTTCCATCTCTTCATCAGCTGATATTTCATTCTCTTCCATCGCTTCATCAGCTGGTATTCCTTTCTCCTTTTGTTGCTTCTGGGGTTTGTCATTTCTTTTCGATCTTCTTTTCTGTTTTGGAGCTTTTTGGCTGATTTTGCCTTCTTTCCACGAGCCAACAACATGTTCATTCTTGCATTGACCTTCAGACTGCTCAAAACATACAGGGCAGAAGCATGACCAGGTTCTGAACTGAACAGTGCCATAGGCTGTTGGCTTGAGTGCATGCAGACCTCTTGTGCCTTTCATGGTACAAAACGTGTCGGACAATGTCGTCCGGTCCAGTTCAGTGATGAGGTGGAAGGACCTGAGCACACGTTTGCCGACTTGATTCTTTTGTTTGGATTCTGGAGTATGCTCCATTTCAGCCTTGCAAAATGTCAACATGTCTGTTGCGCTCTGAATGATGACAGTCCCATCTTTAACAGCTTTTGTTGCCTTGTTCTTTATGTTGCCTCCACACGAGTCACACAGGGATTTGCCATGAGCAGTGCCAAAATAATGTCTTTCTATCTCCAGAGCAGGATGTTCTGGGGCTAGTTCAGTGAGGTGAACGAAAGGGAGTTTGCTTTTATATTGAGTTTGTGATGGATCGTAGTAGTAAGGTTGATAACAGACAGATTTCCAATGTGACGGTCGGTGGCTATGTTGAGAACAGATTGTCTCAAAACGTTTAACAGTTCATTCTTTTAATTCTTTTCCGACGGTCAGGACTGGAAACAGATTTTCCAAAAAAGCGTTTGACCGTTACAATAACGGTTAGGCACATTGGTTCCTACTCACCCAGACGCCAAGGTCTTGAAATCTATGAATCTATGAAAGACGTGAAAACCTACATCGTCCAGTGCCAGCACAATGACATAGAAAACAATAATACTACTTGCTAGTTTTTAACATACAGAACAGGGCGCGGTCCCTTACTTGAGGCTGTTCGCTAAAAATAAAATTCAACGCGCTCATGACTCACAATCTGAGGGGATATTTATACGTTCCCAGACCTCTATATGTCACAATGAAGTAGTTTTGTCCAATCGCACACGGTAGGATATCTAATGGGTCGAACATCATACTGTCCAATCGGAACCAGGTACAAGATCTTCCGTCAAACCAACAACGTCATTGGCATTTTCTAATTAAAAACGTCATTAGTCAATCTATCTGATTTCTACGTCAAGTGGGCAAAATAGAATAGTTTTCCTATCTACACCACTATGGCCTAAAGATTGTATGCTGTACACTTCGTGATAGGTGCAGATAGGTGCACCTTATCACATGCCCCACGGTGAAAATGAATCAGTGTCCGCACTGATTGAAACAACAAAATACAAAGTTCATGGCGTGACCTTTCACTAGAATGAATCCTAGGCAGGTATTTGACCAAAATCCAAGGTACATTCAACCATGACGTAAAAAAAAAAAAACACTCGCTCGTTATGTTCAAAGACTGGTATTTGACCGACAAATGTGACTAAGGCTGACGATTATCAGGGCCCAAAGTACATCTGAAATCTATGAATCGAGCAGGACAAATAAATACTGACACCGTTGTCTGACATGAGAATACACATTCAGAAGCATAGGCTGTATTTGACAGGCACTCATGATCTGACGGTCTCATTCAGTTCTCTTTTCAACTTAACTCTGGGGCGGGTGGATACTTCAAGTGTTAAGCACAACTTCAATGTGAATTTACTGTTCGTGGCTCGAAAATGGATAGGCAGCAAGGTGACATGACATAATGAACAAACGAATTACTTACAGTAAGAGTCTCCATTCCAATGAAGGGAATTGCAACCGTGTGTCTCACAAAACTGTTCATGTTCTCTCAGCATGAAAATGAAAACGGCAGTCACAAAATACCGAAATGTTCATGAGGGGAATGAGTCCTAGAGACGGACGTGTGGAATGCCAGCCGTTGTTTTAGCATTCCTGGGAAGGCGTCTGCTATCTTCGGGTGATGAGGGGCTTGGCTTGTGGTTCCAGTCTCATCAAAGGCAGGTTGGACGGGTGCCCCTGGAGAGACAGCTTCATGTTGTGGCTCCACGTCTGGACGATGTTGTGGCAGAGATTCTCCGGTGGTGACGAGGAATCGAACGGCGGGTGACAGGCTGTGACGGAGGTCGTGCACAGCAGCGTGGCACTGACCATTTTCCTAGTGGTGAAGCGGAAGTTGAGGCCAAATTTGGAGAGTGGCAGAGACGATATATGCTTCATGCTGGAGGAGTCCGATGGCGAAGTGATCGAGGCAGTAGTTTTTAGTCTTTTCCTCCATGGATACGCCGCTCGCGTGTAACGTGGAGCTTCTGGTCGGTTGGCCATTACTGGTGGTACAGTAGTCTCTCGATTCGGACCCTGCTCGCAGCACCAAAATGTGATGGTACGTAGTAGTAAGGTTGATAACTGTGACAGGTTTCCAATGTGACGGTCGGTGGCTATGTTGAGAACAGATTGTCTCAAAACATTTAACAGTTCATTCTTTTAATTCTTTTCCGACGGTCAGGACTGGAAACAGATTTTCCAAAAAAGCGTTTGACCGTTACAATAACGGTTAGGCACATTGGTTCCTACTCACCCAGACGCCAAGGTCTTGAAATCTATGAATCTATGAAAGACGTGAAAACCTACATCGTCCAGTGCCAGCACAATGACATAGAAAACAATAATACTACTTGCTAGTTTTTAACATACAGAACAGGGCGCGGTCCCTTACTTGAGGCTGTTCGCTAAAAATAAAATTCAACGCGCTCATGACTCACAATCTGAGGGGATATTTATACGTTCCCAGACGTCTATACGTCACAATGAAGTAGTTTTGTCCAATCGCACACGGTAGGATATCTAATGGGTCAGACATCATACTGTCCAATCGGAACCAGGTACAAGATCTTCCGTCAAACCAACAACGTCATTGGCATTTTCTAATTAAAAACGTCATTAGTCAATCTATCTGATTTCTACGTCAAGTGGGCAAAATAGAATAGTTTTCCTATCTACACCACTATGGCCTAAAGATTGTATGCTGTACACTTCGTGATAGGTGCAGATAGGTGCACCTTATCACAAGTTGAACAGCCATCACTGAATATCAGCACTTTGGAGATGCCCCTTTCTTCAAGAGTTGTCAGAATGTCTTTGAGGACTGCCTTTGTGAAAATGGCATCATGTTTCAAGTCATCTGACAAGTGAACAAAGTACTGTGTTATTTCCTCTTTGTCCTTTGAGCATTGGTAATGTAGTACAGTGGAGTGGATGGTCACTTGACGGTAGCTCCAATGAGCGGATTAAATCTCGTTTTGGAAACGGCACTTGTAATTTTCAGCAAAGTCCATTGTTATCACTGCACAGCCCTCAGGAACATTTGATGTCATTTCTTGGTACCGATCTCGTTGCCAACATGCCGTTTTCCAATGCCCTGCAAGATTCTGCATCTCTTCTTCAAACTCACCGATCATTTCAGTCAAAGTTCCTGTTTTCTGAACCAGGTCTTTGTTGCAGAATGCTGTTTTCTCCCATTTCTGCCAGCGAACCTGTTCTTCACTTCTTGCTTCCAGCTCACTTGTCCACTTGTCAGTTACAAGTTTGTCACCACAGCATGTGCAGGTGTGGTCATTGCATGCTCTTGGAAAACCCCCACTACACAGAGTCATATTGACCAAAGTATCAATGTCTGGAATTTTCTCCTTTAGAAAATTATTCAGTCTTCAGTTTCAGTTTGCCATTTTCGCAGTTTTCACACAGGCACTGGAAGAAGGCTTGACTCCCTGCACGTAAAATGTGTGGTGGTCTCCTTCTTGCAAAGGTGCTCAGAGAAATCTTGTAGCCAGGATACTGCTTCTTGAATTCGTGGTACAATAACTCAATCTTTCTGGTGAAAACTTTCTTTGGCACCAGACTTCTTGAATTGACATTCTTTCCGGGCAGACTGACAGATACAGGGTGTCTCACAAAACTTTTAACCCATTCAAACAGCTTTATTTCATGAACCAATCAACATATTTACAAAAACTAAACTGAAATGGAAAGCTGAGATGTTAACAATTCTGAAAAACAACATGCCTACAATGTAATACTACATCCACAGTAGTAATACAGCAGTTCATAAAACATGCTCCAGATGGCCACCGTTGCGCTGGAGGCATATTTGAGCACGGCGAGCGAAGTTGTCAATGACCCAAACACATTCTTCCTTTGGGATGGCCCTGATCTTCTGGGCGATGGCTTGTTTTAGTTCAGGGATGGTCTGAGGATTATCCTGATACACATTGTCCTTCAGATAGCCCCACAGATAGAAGTCAGGGGGGTTGAGGTCCGGGGAATGGGGGGACCACTCAGGGTGTCTGCGGCGGCTGATTAGGCGGTCTGGGAACTTCTCATCCAACCATGCCAGGGTGACATTAGCAGTGTGGGGGGTGGCACCATCTTGCTGGAACCATTGCTCTTAGGAACGGGTTTCTTCCTATAGCTCTGTTTCTACACCCCAGAGTGGTCCAGAACTGCTGGAGGACCACAAGGTAGCGCTCCTTGTTCACGGTGACTGCGTTCTCATTTTCATCTCTTGCATGAATTAGCCAAGGCCTGATGGTAATAGCACTGCCAGACTGCCACCCCTACTTTGGGTACAAAATGGCAGCATTTTTCTCTGTGTTTTTGGCTTTCAAACCTTGGTAAAATACATTCTATTTTGATTTATCAGCCACATACCACTTGGAATTTCAAGTTTTATTTCTTTAAAAAGAAGTAACATGCAGTACAGTTTTCTCTTTGCCCGAGGTATCAAGTTATGACCATTTTCCCATGGTAGGAAAACCAAACGCACATTTTGACTTTTGAGTCAGGTGCATGCCGGGCCAGAATGCTCTGCGTTGAAGCAGTTGTAGAGTCCTGATGCCCCCACCTCTGGTGACAAAGTCTCAAAAAAGTTTCCTGCAGGATCGCAGGAACAACAAGCTGCGTAAGGGGTCCCTGTGCAGGAGCTGTCACTTGCCGGTAGAGAACGCCTTTATCCAACTTGAGTCTTTCCAACTGACGCACAAGGGACTTCACTTCTCCTTCGTGCATTCTTCAGCGAAGAACAGCTTCAGCGGTTCCCACTGCTGGATAAGGCGCTGAAGAGCCAATCCAAGAGAAAGCCATCGAGTTGGGCAGTGGTCAACAACTTTCAACAGTGGGGTGCCGCACTTCTCTTGCAACTTCTGGAACCTGCAGCAATAACCAGAGCAAAATTACTGAAAACTGTTAACATCAGTCACTGTTCTGGTATTTTTAGCTTAAAAAATAAAAAAAGTACTGTACCAGAAATCACCAGAATTATTATTTGACTTTGCCTTGGGCAAAGGCTGTTGTTATTTGTTGACTCCAGCCAAAAACCAAGGCTACAGCAAAATGTTGTTATGTTGTACTGTTATGTGGGGATTATCTTCAGCCGTGGTAAGCTCCTAACATAACAACTGGCATTCTCTGGAGACATAGATCAAATCCCCTGAAGACGGAGTGTGGCTGCCTATATGGCGAGGTGTTCAAAAACAGTCACACATGCAATCATCTCACCCGCTTGGGTGATCCTGGGAGTGTTTAGCCCAGGTACGCAACAATAACAACAACAACAACAACATTAAGTGACTGACCTGTGTTGTCTGTTGGAGCTCTTGTTGATGTACCAGGCAATCTGCCGCAGGATGTCGTCAAAGTCGAACTCGCCTTGAAATGCCTTTGTTGCTTTCTTGGCAGCAATGTTGAGCAGGTGGCACACACACCCAGCCAAGTGTACGTTTTTGTGCACTTTCCTCACGGACGATATCACTCCTTTCTTGTGTCCAGTCATTACATTTGCATTGTCACACACGAACGCCAAGCAGTTCTTCCAGTCAATGTCTAGATCGTTCAGCGCTGTGTCTAAAACACTAAAAATGTTTGCGCCTGTGGAGCTCTCTGACAAGGTTGGGTTTGCCAGCAGCTCAGTGTGGATGCTCCCGTTGACATCGTAGTACCGTACCACGATCGGGTAATACTTGTCTCCTCCCTCCTGGCTGCCGTCTGTCCCAAGAATGAATGGTCCCTTGCTCATGGCGGATGCCGATGTTTGCACTGCCGAATGGGCAAGGCACTTCACAATCGCAGTGGTTTTTGTTCGTCCACATTTGTTCTCCTGTGCAATCGCGTTCCCAGGAAACATTTTCCGAAAAAGTGGCCCCGCGTGATCTGCTGCACTGATGGGTACATTGTGTTCCACAAGGAACGATGTGAATAAACATTCTGCTAAAATGACTGATTGATCGTCCTCTGCAGCAGGCGCTGGCTTGAAATACGCAGTGAGCGGTTTGCTCGGCTTTTCCGCGGCTTTCTTCTTGTGTGTCACGGTACGCACATGTTTCTCGATGTCAAACCGCCCCCCGTGAGCAATCGAAAAATTGGTCTGACAGTACGTGCATCTTGCGGCTGAGGAGCTATTTGCAGATCTGACCACACATGGATACTCCTTGGTGTAGTCAACTTTAAAGTGCTGACAACTGGGTCGAGACTTTCGTGCCTTCTTTGGGGGAGTAGCAGCGAGATCGACAGCGGGCGTCTTTCGCTTCGACGCCATTTTTGCGCTCAAGCAACTGCGCTTCGGGTGTTTCCAGCATTTCCGCACGGGGGACCGGGTTAAAACGCAACGCGATTGGTCGGTTACAGTACACAATTCTACGTGAAGGTCAAAAGTTTAGTTCAAGGCTGGCACGTGGGTCGCTCGCTTTTTCATGGATGGAATTTTTTTAAGGTAAAAAAAAAAATTTCACGTCATTTTTTTAAAAAAGCGTAGTTTTTACGGAAAAGCGTAGCAAGCATGTCGAAATCGTATCATGCTACGCCAAAATCGTAGCATTTGGCAGGTCTGCGTACGTGGGTGGAGGGTACGGTCCTCCTCTGTAAAGTTCACCACCTGCACCCAGAAACTGTTGCCGACTACCCTACTGACTGTACTCAGAACAAGGAGACCATGTGTACTACCGGCTAGAAGGGGCTCCACCAGGATGTCCCTCTCGTTGGCAATTGTACGTCAATTCCCTCCTCCAGTCACTCGCACCGAAGTGATTGATCGGGCGGGGATGTTGACTGCTGCCTTGCCAGTGACCTTGGCGAATCCGTGGACAGGCTCGACAGGTTGTGGGCGTTTGCACATACCTACTGCAGGGAGGATGTTCATCCCGAGAATGATGTCATGGCCTAACGTCTCACCGCGGGTGACCAGGATCCCTCGTTTCTTGGCTGTCGTCCCATGCACCTCCACATCCGCCTCGAAGTAGCTGAGGTACGGCACCTCGCATCCGTTCGCGGCTGTGATGTGCAGGAACCCTCCTGGGCTGAGAAGCTCATACTGACACTGGAACTTCTCTCGATATGTCTTCTCAGACATTAACGAAACCTGGGAGCCTGTATCCACCAGCCCTACGAGCTTCTTCCCTTCCACGACGCACTCACACACAGGAATAGCCCCGACGATCCGATCCCGTGGGTCCTCCGCCTCTTCCCCAGTAGACTGACCCGTGCCTACTGGTTCCGCCCGTTTCCCTGGGTGCAGTTTCTCGCGAGGTGCCCCGGTTTCTTGCAGCGGTAGCAAATCCGGGTGTCAGTGGCCGGCCGCTCGCTCCTCGCTCTAAGGCCTCTACACGCTGGCAAAGTTCAGTGATGCCCCGCTCTACTCTCTGCAGGGACTCCGCAAACTGAGCTACTCCATCCCTCTGGACAGCAAAGGACTGTGCCTCTCCCCTCTCCTCATCATCTTCTGCCCAACGGATGGCCACCACCCTCATGTCATAAAAGTTGGTTTCTGGCTTCAGAAAGACGCTCTCCTTCAGCTTCTTCCGCAACAAGGTGCTGCTAAGCTGACTGATGAAGTGATCTCGAAGAAGCGTCATTTGTACGGGTGTTGTCTTCAGCACTCTCTGCCGCTCTTGCAGAGCATCAAAGGCCCGTTTAAGTCTGTGGGAGTATGTTCAGACAGTTTCAGTTACTCGTTGCTTCACATTGTAGAAGTGCCCGAGGAGTTCACTGACGCATCGCCTGTCACCAAACGTGTCCTCCAGAGCCTGTAGAATGAGGGCGGCACTCTTCTGTGTAGTGGGTGGGCAGCATTGTATCTCATCTCTAACACACTTGGAAATGTGAGTCCTAATGAAATCAATCTTCTGCTCTTCTGTGAAATTCCTGCAATCAAAAGCAGCTTTAATCTCTGCTACAAATTCTCTAACACTGACACCTTCAAATGAACCAGTAAACTGACTAATCTTTCTACTCTCTCCATCCACAATAACAATCTCTTTCTCCTTTCTCAGTCTGTTCTTCTCCGCCTGCATGTCCGCCAGGGCTTTCTTCATTTCCTCCATGCCTTCCATGATTATTTCTAATCTCATTGAGTGTCTCTAAATGCTACCCTCACTACATCTCGTCACAACACCACCATCTTTGGTCGTGGATGGGCTGGAACCCTCCTCCTTGCTGCCCGCATGCACCTGGGAGCATCACTGGTCACCATCATCGCGAGGGATCTGCTGAGGTTGCTCGATCCTGTCCGTGACGCCATTTTTCTGTGACCAGATGGTCGACAGAAAGAGACAAGAAGCTAGAGTAGAGGGACAACCGTGCTCACTGCATCATTTCTTCTCTTTATTACAACCAACCTCAGGACTGCTCCCACCAGTGCATTAGGCTTGCTCTGCTTTATATATGTCGGCGTCATTCCTGTGCATTGATGCACGTCACAAAAAAACTAGAATTGAACTCGTTGTCCAGCTCAAGTCCTCAGAACCACATGATCACCTCTTCTCCCCACAATGGCCAAGCTAGAAAGGAACTAAGAAACCCGCGGAAAATTGTCTGGAACTATTTTCTGGCACCAATTCACACTCACATGTCCCTCTGCTTGAACATGAAATCCCAGAATAATAATCCATTGTATTGCAACGAACACAACTTCCTCTCAACTAAATCCCCCAATTCACTACACCAAACATTATAATAGCCCACAACACAAACTGATTTACATTATATTTAATTTCTTCAGTTCTCACAATTTCAACAAAGAACAGGGTCAAATTCCTGCTCCCATAAAACTAACCCCTGGGGAAATAGAGCTGGTTCCAATCTTTCAACAGATAAGGGATGGGGAGGGATGCAGCATCTGGCACTGCAAGTAAGGGGAAGGTAATAGAATTAGAAAGAGGAGAGAATGTGCCTGTTGAGAATAGGCCTAAACCGTCCTCTGCTACAGATGGAACCAAGGTACAGACTCAACAGTGCAGTGGGATGTAAAAATGCATCCTTAACACACGAACTGCTACCCATACCCTAAACAATGTAAAGGGGTTATATGCATTGATAATAATAAGGAATAGCAAGCCATAACACACACACAAGTGATCATAGTTATGCAATAGAAAAAGGGAAATAATAATTATGTAATAATAAAGGAAAGATCATTTGTGGGTGTCACACATGTGTATGATTGTATGTGATGTGATGTGTACATTTAAGGTGAGGGTTGACATTGGACACTGTCATTTTATGTGTAGTTGTGCATTCAACCATCCATATATGGGGACTGTTCAGAAGCAGCACAGAAATGCAATTACATTCTGAGCTGTTTTTACATAGCTCTCTGTATGTGCAGCAGTGAAATCATGAAACTTTATGACATGCTGCCAGCCTCCTTTGTGATTATGGAAATGTGTGTATGAAAATACCAGATAAATTACCTGAGAAGAATCTGAATATGGCCAAGCTGAATGATCAGAGGAAGAGACCCCAGACATCACTTGCTCCAACCATAAACTTCTTCTGGAGCTGATCAATGTGGTACTGCCAGCTCATTCCCCCTCACCCACCCACCCCCCACCTCCACCACACCCACCCTCATCCTTCCCCTCTTTATCCATAATGGGCTGGAACCCAGATTACAGGGCTTTCAGTGTCTACTCAAGTAGTTTAGGTGGGTTGACCCTTGACCCAAACAGCCCAAACTTCTCTGATGCTTTGGTTTTCTTGCCTGAAACAGGTTAGTGGAAAGTACCATACAGAGCTTTGAAGCCCTGGAAAGTGAGACAAAATCACATCTTGTAGAGCTTGCAGAGTCATGATAGCTAGAGCCATATACATGTACATGACATGGGACCACAGCATTCTGAATACTGTTTTCCTAGGCTGGCATAAAACTCAGGCCAAGGCAATGTCACGGTCAAAAGCCCATGTGTTGTCATTGTGGTCAATGAAAGTGATATTGGCTGTAGTGGCATAAACTTAGTTCAAGCATGGCCTGACTTCAGCCATCACTTCTGCAAGTCGGAGTTTGAGTTGGGATCCAAAAAGTTGTTAGCAAGAAGTCACCAGCTGCAACATGGTGCTTCATGATGGAGAGAGATGGAGAGAATGAAACAGAGAAGTGACTGGAGAGGCTGAATGTTTCTGGAAGTTTGAGAGGTTGGTAAACTGAGTGAGAGCAAGGACAGACACAAGGTGATTGCAGGTATGGACAGTGTGAAAGAAAAGTTCATTCTTTCATCAGTGCGTGAACAATAAATATATTAGAAGAATAATGGTTTTTGTCTTCATTTTGACTACCAGTACGTTCGTCACAAAGTTCCTTTAGGGGCAAGAGGAGATACTATTTTTAGTTGAAGCATTTCTTCCTTACAAGTACAAAATGCCTGTTTCTTTTCCAAACTTTGACACTATCTGTGCCTCTTTAATCTTTGAGGATAGTGTGGTCCTGTTGGTGAACATTTTAGGGTGAATTTTAATGCTAATTATAATACCAATAGCTCTAAGTCTTGCAATTGAAAGAAGTTCAAGAGAACGAAATTGATTTGATGTGCCATTTCACAGGTTTTCAACCTATTCCAATGATGCAAATTCCAAATTTGGTGTACCCACTTTTAATGTACAATGGGATAGAGTCATAATTATTTCCTCCTTGTCTAGTGTTGTGAATATTTAAGTTTATTGATTTTCCATAACTACTTACACGTGCATGCAATACCGTTGGAATTAAGTGAAGTTTGATTCTTTCTTGGGAGTAATGTAGTTGGGGAAACAGAGAAACCTTCAACATCATACATCATATTCATGATGGTTTATTGCATTCTTGTTATTCCAAAATAGTGCATGATATACAGTATGTCCTTAATGAAAAAAAAGAAGAGGTACAAGGACACCCTAAAAGCCTCTCTGAAGAACTGCTGCATAGATCCTGACAGTTGGGAGAGTTGCTTCAGACCGCTCTGCCTGGCGCAGTAGAGTCCATGCTGGTGCAGCAGCTTTTGAACAGAGAAGATCGAGTGATGCTGCTGTGAAGCAAGCCACCAGGAAGTCCAGAGCCAGCATTTCGTCTTCCCCTGTCAGCCACCTGCATTTCCCTGTCCACACTGCAACAGACTCTTTCTGGCCCTGATTGGTCTCACTAGCCATCTGAGGACCCACAACCAGATGAAATGATGACATTATGGTCCTCATCGATCCCGATGGACGAACATCAATGACAAATGCACATGTCATTTAATGAGAAAAGTCATGAAACGGCACATTTAATATGTTGCTGTTAAAAGCTGCATTACAGGGGGAAAATATACAGTTCTGAAGACAATCTAACATCATGATATTGCACAATCCCAACAGAAAGTACAAGCCAGTGCTTCTTCAGCAGCTGCATACACACTAAGTTGCAAGCAAGATGTGGAAAGTACACATAGTGAGAACTTGTAGAACAATGTAAGCATCCAGATACCACCAGACATAGGTGGCAAAAAGGAAACGAGCAAATCCCTCCAATGTGTACATGGGGAAAGTTTATACGGAAATGCTGACTTTTAAAATGTCAACTAGGACAATTCACAGAATGAATACTCTAGTTCAAAGGCAACAGATGTTGAGTCTCTTAAAAATGCCATTTAAGTGAAAAATATACTTGGATGACTCCTCCGTCCATGCCAAACATTCATTCTATTTGCATGGCCTCTCAGCTGTGTAAAGACATTAAAAACATTATGCTTAGTAATAGATATGTATGTGTGACCACAGTATGATACTGAAGACAGTATGAACCAGAAGCCATCTCAAAACAGGGAATGCCCGTTTTTAACAGTTCACGCAAATAATAGATTGCAGTGGCACTCTTCAACTGTATGTTGCAACAAATTCTCAAGCACGAATATAGATCTGTAATGTGCAAGGACACTCTAACACAAGGAAAATTACAATTTTCAATGGTTGCTTGCTGTTCCCCAGTCACATATTTTTCCATTCTCATTGCTCACAGAAGAATGAAACTAAAGAACATAATGTTGTGATCATGATGAAAATATTCACTGAGCAATCCCCCTGTGGGTTTGGGGTAAGAATTGACCCACCGCGTCTCCCTACGCGATTCGTAAGAGGCAAATAACTAGGGACACCGTGACTTGATTTGCGTTTACTCTGAACCATTCACATGATTTTCGTGCTTAATGGCCTTATATAGCCTATAAAGGCTGAAAGGCCGTAAAACTCCATCCATCCATCCATCCATCCACCACTGAGCAAATGTGCTCGAGTAAGCATCTTCTTCTAAATGTGCCAGTGACGTTGGACTAAAAAGCCTACCAGCTTAGCTTATGCCTCCAATGCTACAAATCCAAATGCTGCATCATGGAGGAAACATAACTATTGTATTTTCGCTGACTTGTCACTACCAACCAATTCCAAAATTCGAGCAATTGTGGCAGAGTTACCGATGTCTCATTCAGGTACTTTTTTTGTAACTACCTGTATTTTGCTACTTGGCACCCAAGGTACTGACTTCTGGTCAAAGCTAAAGTATCCACATTCTGTATACAACAACAGCTATTCTACACTGTGCTCATCTTCAATGGAGAAACATAGAACACACAAACAAGTGATGTGCGTGCTATGGGACAATTTTTGTGAAGAGCAACAAACACGGATGTATGAAAAAAACATTACGTTTGATAGCATATCACATAAGCTGTGTTTTTATTAAATACTATTCATGAGTTAACACCATTGCAAAGATTTTGACAATCAACCAAGTGCATTATGCTATTCATATTTTTTATGAATACATAAGATTCATCTCCAGTTACAAACAGCTGCAAAAGTAGCATAACCATACTTTCATGAGCAAATATTTTAGAACTGCAACTGCACCACTTGAAGTTTAACATTCATATGTATGAAATTCTACCTTGGAGTGAAGCAATCCAAGGAAAATCGTAGAGCTATTTCACATTTTGATGTTCATCACACTATATTGGCATACCACCAGACAGGTTGAAAACTGGAGGAAACAAGGTGAAAGGACCCATGTATGCTCCACGTACTTTGTGAGGGAAATTCGAGACAACTGCCCAAATTCTTCTCCGTGACCAAATGAGAAGAAGCAGCAGGTGACCAAGAGAAAAATTCCTGTCCAGGTGGAATGTACCACAGCAGCACACGGGGATTCACAGTCACATGTACCACAGCAGCACACGGGGATTCACAGTCACATGTACCACAGCAGCACACGGGGATTCACAGTCACATGCACTAAGTACAAAAACACTGCCTCAAAACCCCTCGCTGCCAACTGCATGTTACCACTTGGTGTGACACGGTGTAGCTCGCACTTCCAGGCTGCTCTATCAGCAGCAATAGAGGAGTCCTCTTCTAGCTACTTCTACACCAGAAGTGTGTTCCCTAAGCTGATTGACAGCTAGCAAAGCCAGTCAAAGGCAACCCGAACGGAATTGTCCCGTTTCATAGGAGATGAGTGCTGTAATCAGTTACAACGTTCAACCAGTCAATTCTGGCAATAAAACGGTCTGAAAAAACGACCCAGCCTGCTTCTCGTCGCTGTATTGATACCGACTTCTGTTTCGTCCCAGCAAAGTGGTAAGTCCTCTCGACGACGAGACGATCGCGTCTGATCGTTTCCAAAGAACACGCCATAGAGAATGCTTTTGTCTTCACTCAATTTGCCTGCTGTCCAATCTTGTCCACGTCCAAGACGTTTGCACGGCATCACCAAGCTTCTCGTCATTTTTTCACAGAGGAAACTCCCATCTTCTCGGAATGATCCAGTGTGGATCCTTTGCTTGTCTTATGTGATAGATATTTACCCTTACACACAGGACTGCTCATCACAAGTGCGTGTCAGAAAACACGGTTTGCTCTCGAGTGTAGCTAAAGGCTGGACTTGTAAAGCTGTCGTCATCCTCATCCTCGTCTTCAAACTGTAAAAACCAAAGGTAGATTTAACATTAAAATGAGTGTTTGTTGTATATCAACATCAACGATGAACAAATTACTTTTAGTGCTTTCACGAGATTAATAACAGATACCAGATTTTGGTGTCCCTCCAGTTTATATTAATTATTGCGGTGTGCAAATGGAACGCACACATGGACGCATGCGCGCGCACACACACACACACACACACACACACAAATGCACAAGCTCCACAACATACAGTCACACACACGCTGTACCTCCACCCCCCAACCCCACTCCACCCCCCTCCAACCCCCCTCCCACATACACCCTCTCTACAAACACACACGAACGTGATCGGTCTACTCATCCGTACCTGCATGCTGACGAGTCCGCTGTCGAAGTGTTTTTCCCAGAGGGAGTCGTCATCCTCCTCATCCTCAAGCTTAGAGACTTCGCTGATCTTGTCCAGGGTGAGAGTGTGCAGACTGCTGGTGTAGGCTGGGTTGATCATGCCGCTGTCCAGCCCATTGTGGTTATTGTGGTTGGGAAAACGGGTGGCCGACATCTGAGTATTGGGGTAGCGAATGCTCGCCAGATGACCGTTCCCAGTGGCGGGAGGTAACTCCTGGCACAGGAAAACGAGCATAAGAAAAATGTGCTTTCGGAGGAAATGTCTCAACAACAACAACAACAACTCAAAGGATTGCGACAAATCGGTAAGGTCAGCCGAAAATATTTTCAAAATGAGTGAACAGCAGCCATTTGATAGGCCTAATGCTATTGATTGTTCCCACTGACCAACAACATATTTTGCATGCACTGCTTATTTTGATAATATCCAGCTATCTTATGAAGGGTGGATATACAATGTACAACAATTAGGTTGTGGTGATAATATTAATTCTTGTGGTATGATTTTTCACGGTATGAAAGAAAAGGTACGCATCAATAAAAAAAATTAAACCGATGCAAATTTGAAGAGGTGTACGTGCGGGAAAATATTGTCAATGTAAACTCTTCGTCTTCGTGGGGCCAGGGCTGGGGATAAAGGGTGTGTGGGTGAAATGATGGGGGTTTCGATGATAGGCCTACTTGGGTCATGTATTTTTGGTGATGACATCTAATGTGTCATTCCATTTGAGTTGAAATTGTGAGAGTGGGTATGATAAGTTTCACAGGATTGTGAATGAGTTTGACAGAACCATCGGTCATGATACCAGATTGCAAGTGCTCCATTGTGAGAATTTCTGCCCACATGAAAAATACATGCAACACACACACGCGCACACACACACACACACACACACACACACATTCCCAGCTCCAAGAGGACTTCACTGCAAGAAGACTTGGACAGCCCTCAGAGCACCGCGTCCAAAACCACCAAATAACTTTGCTCACCGTCTCGATGATGCTGCCGTCCGAAGGGTCCACATAGAAGGAGGGCTTGGACGCCTTGATGGGCTGTTGGCTGTGAAGAGGCACACGCTCCCTGATGTAGGGGCGCCGGGCAGCGCACAGCTTGATGCAGATGAGTAACAACAGGAAGAGTAGCACAAGCCCTAGGATGCACATGAGCACGATGAACCAGATTTCCTGGTACCACAGCGGGCCTGCTGTCAGCGCAGCAGTCGTCCCCACTGGGCCCTGTGTCGTGCCTGCAGCAAGGACGAGATCGCAGAGGTCAGAGGATTGACTGGAAGTGATTGTGTTGAGTAGTGGTGATGCTTTACTTGATTCGATTGAGACTGAAGGTTTATCAGTATGTAGTGTATGCTACTGTACTGTAGTGTATGCTACTGTATTGTACTGTACTGTATTGTACTGCAGAGGATGCAATCTGTTCTGCTCGGCGTGTATCTCTTGTGCTCTTTTACAATGAAAACAACTCTGAAGTGTGTTTGTTATTGTGTGCGTTACGGTGCCATCTTGCAATTCAATGTATAATGTTGAATCATTCACATTTATTGTTTGGAAAACACAAAGTTTGATATTTGGAAAATGGATTATAAAATGGCTTCAAAGTTTTCCGTCAACAGACACAGTGATATGAAAAAATAACTACATCTGAAAACGTGGTGTTGTTGACGTGCTTAACGTAAATATGAGGTATGACACTCGGTAGTTATTTTCTCCATAAATTGAAGTGTTTATCATAGTAGTATATCCAGTCTTCTAATTACATTCTCACCATTGATTTAGAGTGCATATTATAGTTACAGGTGAACAGCAGGGTAAGACAGAAGTTTGTATAAAACCTTTTGGATATAACGTGTAGTACATGTATATAAAACACACTTTGGCTGACGGATAAAGGCAAAATTCTATCCTCTTCTATTTACAAACATAGTTCCACAATGCAATGTATGCTGTGGTTGATATCATGCAGTATCATCAGGATTGAAGAGACAACCCCTTTACCTATGTTGTTGGCTGCATTAGGGTCAAACAAGATGATAGGCGACTCTGCCTCCCCGTAGTCAGTGACGACTTGAATAAAGAACTGGATCACTGCAACAACAACAACAACAACAATTGGATTAATTTCACTAGAATGAGCACGCACTGACAAAGAAATATAGGTTAAATGTATCATTATTTTGTGCAAGAGATTCTGGAAATCATGCTGATAATATTATCGATAATTTAATAATGCTGCATATGAGTTTAATAATTTATTTTCCATACAGGTTTTTTGTTGACTCAATGGATCTATCACAAATTTCACTTTTGTTGGCGTGACTTCTGGAGGCGCAAACGTCAACTATGGACTGTCCAGCAATAGGCAAGGTTGAGCATTCTCCAGATACGCTACAAGGAAGTTTCAGAGAACAAGTCAAAAATTAATTCCTCTGAAAAGGAATGGGAGATGCAACATTAAACTTGAAATGCAGTTGTCAACGCACACGTTCAAGAAGTAGGCCTAATCAAATACAAGTACACATAAGGCCTTTCAGCTTGCATTATATTTCACTACTGCTACTGTCGTAAGAAATTAATGTTCAAATTCAGTTGCACCTCAGAAAAGGGTAGATGCTTTGAAACAGTTACTGAACGGCATCGCACATGCATAGATACGATGTTACCCTCCATCTCGAAATGAGTATGACACTTGCTGATTCTGAGAAACAGAACGGAAATCAAAGTGGAGGGGTTTTATTCTGCTTGTCTGTGCAGCTGCGCGTTGGATAAGGCGAGCGTCCCGGGGCGCTCTAACCTACTTCCCATTACCTCTAATACTTAGTGTGGTAGAGCGTCCCGGGGCGCTGTGACCTACTTCCCATTACCTCTAATACTTAGTGTGGCACAGCGTCCCGGGGCGCTGTGACCTGCCTCCCATTGCCTCTAATACTTAGTGTGGCACAGAGTCCCGGGGCGCTCTGACCTACTTCCCATTGCCTCTAATACTTAGTGTGGTAGAGCGTCCCGGGGCGCTCTGACCTACTTCCCATTGCCTCTAATACTTAGTGTGGTAGAGCGTCCCGGGGCGCTCTGACCTACTTCCCATTGCCTCTAATACTTAGTGTGGCACAGAGTCCCGGGGCGCTCTGACCTACTTCCCATTACCTCTAATGCATAATGCAGCAGAGCGCCCTAGGTCGATCGCCTTATACAACGCATGGCTGGTATTGTTTACCGAATGTGGACTCTGTGATACAAATGAAGACGTTTCAAAGATGCGCAGCTAACTAGCAGTCAAAACAACGATCGAGGCAATACGATCACCATATTCTTTAAAGCTCGATTTGGACAAATTCAGGTTTTACTATTTGCCATTTTTGGCAGTCCATATCTCCTTAACAAAAGGTAGTGAGGACATATCCTATATATGCAATTGTATATGAAATTTAAATATCTTCATGGTGGTTCCAATGTCTAAAAACGTTTAAAATGTTTTTAAATACTCATTGTGTGGTAGAGGGTCACATACAAATTTTTATTCAATTTCATTTCATCTATGTCGTAGAAGAAGTAAGTTGCCGCAGTGACTGTAGAGGGTGCGGCTGCCTACCTCTGTCTTTGAGCTGACGTTCCACAGCACCAGTGGTGGCGATGTCACGCCTCACCACCATGCCGTCAGCAAATAGGATGTACTGTCGCAGACGACCGTTCAGCTTGAAGGAGTCAGTCCAGACTATGATGGCCAGGGACCCGTTCTTGAACAGCTGCGGCAGTTTCACAAACTCGGGAGCTGCAGAGAGAAGGAAAGTGAGAGATGATAATGACAGGGATGAGGATTGTTCCTTGGTGTGTGTTTACACCACACCGAGTGTGACGATGCAGTATGTCGTTATTGCAGATGATGACCACACGACGAGTGTTTAGGACTTGGAGTCGACCTTGACGGGACGTTGAGATAATCTAAACAGATGACAATTTATTGCTCTGTCTGTAGAGAAGAACAATGTACTGTTTTTCTTAAATCATCCATTCACCTTTGCATCAAAATTGGCACGACTCGGCTTATTTCCACGACTCGGAAAGAGTGGTCCCGTAGCTCCGTCTCCGTTTGTGTTTTACAACATTCCACAGCGAGCCAGACGTTGACCCTGCTGGCTACTTAGATGGTGTGTTTCTTTTGATACAGCTGCTTTGATGACCTGCTATCACTGCTGTTGCCAACTGCCGCTGCAGCTACATGGACAAATTTGCTCCTGTCACAGCGTGCATGCCAGGGAGCACACATTTGCAGTGTTTCATGCCAAACTCATAATACATGAGAAGGAGCCCCTTCCTCATATGGATGGACAGATGGATGGATGAAATGGATGGATAAAATTAATGGATGGATGGATGGACGGACGGATGGATGGACGGATGGATGGAGTTTTACGGCCTATCAGCTTTTGTAGGCTTTTTAATGCCACTGATAATGAAAAAATCATTATAGCTGCTTAGAATAAGAGCAAGTCAACTCATGGGCTCCCTAGTTGTTCGCCACTAAAGAATAATGTAGGAAGATGCGGTGGGTCAGTTATTACCCTCAACCCACAGTGGGGGTCAATGAGACTGTGGTATGACTGCTGCCCGCTGTGCACAAGATGCGGTGTTATTTGATGTACCATATCAAGCCAAACCACGTTATGCATCCTAGATAAATTGCTTTAAAATTAACTCACATCACTTCTTCTGATCCAGGAGTGTAGAGGGCACCTATCTAGTCCATTAATCGACACCTTGTTGGTTTTAGTAAGGCAGCACAGACCGTCAGAAACAGCCTTCAAGTGCACCGGTAAAACAAAAAAAGGGAGAAGTTTTCTGTTCTACTCCTCTTCACCAAATAGAACAGTGAGAATAACAGCATTGACGACTGCAACGGCGTTGATAACGATGACAGCATCAACGACGACGATGATGAGCTAACATAGGATAAAAACAAAGATTACCAGAGGCCTGGGTCTCTGTGTGAACCCACTCAGGGAAGTCGGAGCGACCCTCGGAGTTCTCTGACTGCAGCTGGAACTCGTACGCGCTGTAGGGCTGCAGTCCTGTCGCTGTAGTGGACATGGCCAGACCCTGGTACAGCAGGCTGGCGTCCCCTGGCAAGCAGGTCTGGAGGAAGGGCTGGGAGGGGGGCGGACATGCCGTCCGTTTGTACACCAGGTACCTGTAGTCAGTGAGAATAGATAGATAACGGACGAATGAACGAATGAATGAACATAAAAACCTTGAAGCATGAATGAGCAATGAATTAATGATTGACTGACTGATTGACTGACTGATTAATTGATTGATTGATTGATTGATTTCGACGGACGACCCATCAAGTTTATACAGATATTCAATACACGTTCGTGTGTGCCATTGAATGGCAAATGAAGAATTAAAAATCACAAATGTGCAGGTACTATAATCCATTTTCTGTTTTACAAAAAACAAATGCGTATGTAGACGCAGAGAAGATAAGATTATAGACAGAGGAAGCTGATCAGTGATCGATTATATATTTCGAGTGTTGAGCAGTGAATGAAAGATTAAAGAAGGAATAAACGAATAGTGTGTGGGTAGATGATATATACGTATATGCATGATAAGTGAATGAGTGAAAGATTTAATGTAGGAATTAATGAGTGCAGAAATAAATTAATGCATGCAGTAGTGAATAAATCAATGAATGATGGATGCATGCGAGTATGCATAAATGCATGAATAAGTGAATGGATGGATGGATGGATGGATGGATGGGTGGATGGGTGGGTCGTTGGATGAATGGATGGATGGATGAGTGGGTGGGTGGGTGGGTGGATGGATGAATAATATGAATGAATGAATAAATGGGTGGATGGATGGATGGGTCAATGAACAAACGAACGAAAGAACGAACACATGGACGAACGTGAGACTGAATAAAGACGCGAAGTGGTTTCAAAGGATATCAGGACGAAATATCTCAAACCACTTTTCCACAAATGCAGGTCCTCTCACCTCTGTATGACGCCGTTGGGGCTGGCGGGGGGCTGCCAGGCAAGGGAGGCGGTGGTGTTGGAGGAGGCCGTCACCTTCAGGGGGGCCAGGCCTGTGGGTAGGGCGGGCTGCGTGGTGGCCAGCACTGCGTTGCTGTCCCGGCACCCCCCTCCAGTGCAGGCTCGCACCGTCAGAGCGTAGGTGGTGGCGGGTCTCAGGGCCAGAGCCCCTCCCACCGTGTGCTGCAGCCCCGTGTGTGAGGAGGACTGGGGGAGCAAAGGTCAAATCCGTCAGGTAAGATTCATGGACGTTTTTAAAATTTGTTTTAGATAATGTTGGACCGGTTGTATCAATGCTACGGTATTCATTCGCACACGCGCACATACATGTACTTATTCACAGATTAGCGCACGAATACAAAGAGGCACATATATAAGGGGTTGAAGGCACACTTGCGCGCATTTTTGAATGCAGCGAACACAAAGACATGCATGTCTAAGAAAATACGTGTCCTGGCAGCCGACGGTCAGAGACCAGCATTCAAAGTAGCGAAACTACCAGGGATACCAGAAATTAGTGTAACTCTTGGATGAAGTATAATTGTTTAGGTTCAATGCATAGCCAAAATACTAATTAACATTTCATAAACCATAAACAAAACACGAGCAAATGTTCACCAAAAATGACTGCAATCAAATTGAGACTCACGAATATAGACGAATCTATTGCATTTGCGTGTGTTCGGTCTCAACAAAAGGTTCATTACAACCTTAACCTTTGTTTTCAGTAGCTGCCCGTGCTATAAATGTTTGCATACTAAATTACTCAACTATACCTTTTTTCTTTACGATATAGCTTCATAATAAATGCGTGTATTGAAAGGGAGATGATTATAACTCACCATCGTGCCGTTGACGAGAATGTTGTAGTACTGTATGACGCCATTTGGTATTTCTGGAGGCGTGATTAGCACTGTTATGGTTGTGGCAGTGGAACTCTATAAATAGACAAATTTACACATCTTTAACTCATTATAAAATGTACACAATTCCAGGTAAATCATACAAATACTCCTCTACGAATACGCCGATTTTTGGAACAGTATGAATTCTGCTGCCATAAATACGGTTTCCTATCGGCGGAGGCACCACACCAGCAGAGCAGAGCACGTGACCAGAGCTGCTCGTTTCCTCCCTCATTGGCTGGCACCTCTGGCCAATGAGCTGTCAGGGACCTCTCCAGTATTTCATTCGGGGATCGCCACGAGCAGCCAATCAGGTTCTCGGGAACTTTGGGACTACTATAATTAAAACCCATTCAGTACAACCCGTGTCATCAGCAGAATTAACAGAGAAATTGATCCAATCATCCATAGCAGTTCGCTTGTAAGCCAAACAATCCAGAAAGACTTATTTGGATTGCTACCTAGGAAAACCTAGCATCCAGCCCAATCGTTAAAAGACACCAGCAAAGATCCCCCTGTGGGTTTGGGGTAAGAATTGACCCACCGCGTCTCCCTACGCGATTCGTAAGAGGCGAATAACTAGGGACACCGTGACTTGATTTACGTTTACTCTGAACTGTTCTAGTTATTTTCGTGCTAAATGGCCTTATATAGCCTGCAAAGGGTGATGGGCCGAAACACTTTGTTCATCATTTTCATCATCACCAGCAAAGACGTACAAGCAGAGTCTCACCTGGACCTTCAAGGGCAGCACGGCTTCGGGCGGGGCTTCCCTTGTCCTGACCTGGGCCCAAGTGCTGCTGACCTTGCCTGCCTTGTTGCCTGCAGTGACCAGGTACTGGTACTCCGTGTAGGGCCGCAGCCTCGAGTCGGTGTCCGTGAACTCCCTGGCAGAGCCATTGTACACCAGAATGGAGTCTCCGTAGGTCACGCCTGGGGAGAGTAGTGCGGAAGGATTAATCGGGGGGAAAGCATTAGGGTAGAATTCGTCAGGGGAGAAAGCAAGCGCTCCAGATTTGAACTGAGAGGGAATGGTGAGATGTGAGCTGATGAGGGAAATATCGAACAGCTCCGTTCAAATTTTGCACTTGTCGACGACAGGATAATGACCGAGATCAGTACATATTCAGGGTGGTAGTGGGCATCCAGTATATCACTAAGAGTGAGACTGCGTTTGGCAGTTTTAGTCAGTTTTATGACGTTGCAATGTTCTTTAGCTTGCAACATCGTCGTTTCATTGACCTAATCGCGCTGTCCTGATAGATTTCATTGTCTCCAGTCTGAGTTGTCTTCCCTTTCCTCTTCCTTCTCCTCCTGTTCTTTAAAGTTTTCTTTCGTTTAGTTTCACCTCCTCAATCAAAGATACAATCATCATTCAGACTCCACAATTTGAATTCTTGTGAAGTGGTCATTGTAAAACAAGGATATGGTCCCACTGTATCATCAGAGAAATTCAATGGTGAGATACTGTCTATGGTGAACCTGCAAGGGAAGTGCAGCGCATTCGATTGAAAACAATCGTCATGGCCGATAAATTCTGGCGTATCAATCGCCATGGCGTATCTCTATTCTTTTGGCTATCTCACTGACATTTCAGATGAGGTTCTCCACTTCTTTTTCTACAACTTTAGTTTCATCCTCTTTTTCTGAGAGAAATTTTCAATGAGAATGTTACCCCTGTCGTCGCTCTGCAACGTCGGTACCGCAAATCTCTTCGCCAGGGTAGTCATCAACATCTTCATTGCCACCATCACAATGGAACAACCTGGCAAGATGCTCATTCCGTTTCGTGCAAAAGCCTATCGCCAAGCCCCCAACCCGTGCTTTACCTCCAGGCGCCGAGGTGACCAGACGCCTTTGGACTTGGTAGGAAGTGATGACGCCATTCGGCCTGCCCGGGTCGTCCCAGCTGGCATAGACGCCGCTGTGGGCGCCATCCTGATTGGCCAACGCCACCAGAGTGGGCGAGGCCTGCTGCTCGGGTCTTGCCTCCATTGTGCGCTCCGTGGCAGGGACAGACAACTCGCACCCCTTGGACGTGCAGGCCTGCACCCGAATGGAATAGGTCGTCCAGAACTGAAGCCCTGAAATCGTGTGGGTCCGCTGGTCGGGGCCGCCTGAGTAGACCATGTTGCTGCCTGCAAAGGAAGGGAAAATGTCTTAAGTTTGTCTTGTACACATTTTTAAAAAGATAAGCAACATTTCCAAACAGGTGGATTTGAAAAAGCTTCAACATCCCCACCAACCGCCCAAATCGTGTAGTTGGACGGGTTATGAATGATACAGTTGAAGTGTATTTTAGACGATCAGAGAAATAACATGAAACCATTGCACAGACAACGAGACGCCATCGATCGTGCAGGCGGGAGAGGTGAGTCACACAGCACTTAGGTTTACATGAACATATTCAGAAGCATCCCGCGTCCCAATTTTAAATGGCATAACATTAAAACCTATATTCAGATCAGTAATGCGTATGGAACATATCTGACAAACTCCTGCTTTCCTCTTTCTGGACATATTTTCCGTTTCAAAGAACATCTGCTCTGGTACAGGCGTTGATAACTGCAAGGTCTGCCATTAAAATGAATCCTCATTCACATTTGGACCCTATTCCCAGAAGCGGTCCGATGACAGCCTCACTACGATTAATCCTTCCTCTTACCTTCGTACAGCGTGTAGTTGACGATGTCGCCGTTGGGCTGAGTAGGGGGCAGCCAGGTGGCACTGAGGGCGGTGGAGGAGAGGGGGGTGAGGCTGGGGGGGAGAAGGCCCGTGGGGGACGAGGCGTAGGTACGGGCAAGGGCTTGAGGGCTCTCAGTGCTGCCACGGCGGTTGCGTGCGATGACGGTGTAGGCGTACTGTGCGCCTGGTGACAGGTTGTAGTCCGTGTAGCTCTGACGCAGCTGTCCGGTGGCAGCCAGACTCTCCGTGTAGATCAAGCGCCCGTCACGTCTGACGTCATAGGAGGTGATGACGCCATTGGGCTGCAAGGGAGGCAACCAGGACACCTCTACCGAGGTGGCGCTCATCACGCGTAGGACGGGCTCTCGCATCCCAACAGGCACGGCGTCGTCAGGTCGACCTGCAGAATGATGAAAGACAGCTGTAGAACTAGAAGTGATGTGTGTAGTTCGTCTGTGAATATTGGTGTAGTGTGGTTTGCATGAGGGTATCTTATCAATTGTTCCAAAAGACATTTGATACTGAAAGAGTGAGACATTTTTCCTGGCGCGGCGTGGTGTGACCACAAGCATAACTATTTGCTCTTCCTTTCCGTCACGCTCTACTGAGCAAATGAATAGTAACAAATGACCCAGCAGTACATGCTACCACGTCTTCTTCACTCGTTTTATTGCCTATTTGGTGAGTAATCAATATTTTTCATTATTATTATCTACTCATGAAGTCAGTCATGCTTGTATCCGCCTTTCCTCCCACCCCTCTGATGGAGCTCGTCATTTTGTAAATGTTTTTCCATTGCAGATGAACGGGTAAAATTGAGTCGTCGATCATAAATAAGCAATATAATTGTGGAAATATCTCTCCCACCCCCACCCCATCCCCCATTTTAGGAATATGTTGTTCAAAATAAAACAGTGTTCGAGCAACAAGAGGCACGGTTTATGTGACATGCTTAGATTGGTCTGGGTATACATGTATCGCAGCCCAGCTTCACACGAAAACCAAGTGCCACTAGCAACGGCAAATATGCTGAGCAAGTTGAGGGACAAGGGCTACTGTATCAGTTAAGATTTATATGAGAAGGTTCCCTTTCATTTCGGTCAAATAAGGTCATGAAAACCAACAAAGCCCCTGTCTTCATCCTAGAACAAAACTTGCCACCATGTCCATCCATCACCATCAGTACATCACACCGGGTCAGTCGCAGACTTCCACAGTTACCTGTCACCTCTCCGCTGAGAGTACAGCCCCCTGCCGTGCACGCTCTGAGGGCGAAGGAGTACTCCATGTAGGGAACCAGACCCCCCACGGTGGTCTGGTTTTTCAGCCCCTCGTACACCTTGTCGCCCCGCATCAGCAGCTGGTACTGGGACAGCTGGCCGTTGGTGATCTGAGGAGGCGTCCAGCTCACCAGTAGAGCCGTGGAGTTGATGGCAGTGACTGAAGGGAGGCTTACCTGCAAAGAATGATGAGGGAAATAGAATACAAAAAGGGAAGTGATGGAGAGTCTGCGGATATGAGTAGGCCTACTGAAAGGCAGATTTGCTGAAAACCGTTGAGCTTGCTTCCGGATATCTGGTAAAACGTTGAGTCAGGACATGGTAAAGAATAGCAGAAATTGCTATGCATCGTTCACTGTCGATTGAAGCAGCCATTCTCCAGCAAAATAAGCTATTTGTGGCTGCTTGCTATGTTACCTGTGCCTGACCACCGACCTTCTGACTATCAGCGTGTTTATTTATTTATTTAGACCACATAAACTATGCCCAATTCTATGCTTACTATTGCTCCATTCTTCTTCCTCATCCATCCTCGCTCTCTCTTCTGTCTTCCTCACCTGCAGAGGTGCAGCTTCCTTTGTCCGCACTGTGGTAGGCACGCTGGTGGTGCAGCCTCCACCGGAGCAGACGGACAGCGTGTAGCTGTACAGCGTGTAGGCCTGCAGCCCGCGGTCCAGGAACTCCAGTGGCTGACCGATGGAGAAGCTGAAGGGGACGGAGTTGTTCCTCTGTATGGAGTAGCTCTGAAGTACACCGTTGGCCTTGGCAGGGGTCTGCCACGTGACGTGGAGGGTGTTGACCTCCCCTTCAACATGGGACACTACAGGAGGCGCTACCCCCTCGGGGGGTGCCTGGCTGGTGACGACGGTCTGCCAGGGTGAGTCAGTGTACCCCTGGCCGTTGGAGGCACGTACCATGTACTGGTACTCCGTGTGGGGCTGCACGTCCTTGTCTACGTACCTGGGATGAGGTAAAATTTGGGAGGTGCGTTAGCTTGATGATGTTGTAGATGTTGAGTGGTTAAAAGGCGATGAAGGCTTCCCAAAGAAGGGAGTGAAAGGGACATTAAAGGAAATTGAAGGTTACATGACGAAGCACTGGAGAAATACACTCCAATCGAAGACTGCAAAGAGTGTGTTCTCCATGTTTCTCTGAAATTTACTTGCACGTTATCAAATGATCGGCTTGATTACATATGATCACTGATGAGAGACAAAGAGCGTAGTGCATTATTTCACAACTGCCTTTTTACTTGGATAGAAAGACGGTATTATCCATTTTATCTACCATTTGCATGCTACAAACGCCGAGATAAAACGGTGCTCGACGCTGAGATGACTATTTTCTGCTCTTACAAAATCAAAGAACTGATTCCATAGGAAGGAAGAAGACTGCTCGGTACTCACTCAAACTCAGGCTTGCTGGTGTCCAAGGTGCGGAAAACCAGTTTAGGCTCGGACAGGGCTCGTCTCCGACGGGTGCTTGGAAGGTTGGTCCTTCTGTACACCTCGTATGACGTCATGGCTCCATTGGCACTGAGAGGTGCCACCCACTTGAGCTGAACCTGTTTCCACGCAGAAAGGAAGGACAACGGGGTCATTTAAGTTGACACAGGAACACAATGAAGAAATCTTGCTTCTACATGTGTTACTGGTGTCTCGTAAAACCTTATATGATTGGTGTGGGTACCTTTTATTATACAGAGATCATAGATGACTAGACAGCATTATCCCAGTTCTCACTCCAAGCAATACAGAGGAAACTTGACACCAAATATTGCTGTGGGAGAAAAATCGCAATTAAAAAGCCAATGCCTTTACTTTTGCCTTTATCTTAATTTAGCAGAATTAGAAC
>JAWQFJ010027081.1:42500-67500 GCA_034096865.1 Theodoxus fluviatilis
TTGCTAATCAAAAAGTCATATTATTGAACAGCAATAAAACCAACGGCACAGTTAGTAGTAGAGTGTCTATGATTTTTTTTCGTCATATAAAGATATAATAAATAAGCCCTCCAGTTGCATTCTTCCAGTTAATGTTTGGGCTTGCCTTGAAACTCGCAATTCAAAGCATGAACAACATTCAGTCTCATGACACAATTGCCACACTGATACGTTACGTCAAGGAAACTATGAACATGTACATGCACGATGGCGTCTCTCACCTCTGTCTCGAGGCCGGCATTGAGTACCACCCTGTACTGGTCCACCGTGTCCCCTTGGACAGAGACAGCGCTCCAGGCGATGAAGATCTCGGTGGGGCTGACCGCTGTCACGTTGTTCGGGGGAGGCATGCTGTCCGGCGTCCTCAAAGGCATCACCGCCATCACCGGACCGCTCTGCCCAACGCCGCCTGAGGTGGAGGCCTCCAGCCTGATGGCAGATTGTGAATCTCAATGACTCACTACTTGGCTGAGAGGGAGAGAGAGAGGGAGAGGGAGAGGGAGAGGGAGAGGGAGAGGGAGAGGGAGAGGGAGAGGGAGAGGGAGAGGGAGAGGGAGAGGAAGAGGGAGAGGGAGAGAAAGAGGGAGAGGGAGAGGGAGAGGGAGCGGGAGAGGGAGAGGGAGCGGGAGAGGGAAAGGGAGCGGAAAAGGGAGCGGGAAAGAGAGAGAGAGAGAGAGAGAGAGAGAGAGAGAAGAGAGAGAGAGAAGAGAGAGATAGAGAGAGAGGAGAGAGAGGAGAGAGAGAGAGGGAGAGAGAGAGAGAGAGAGAGAGAGAGAGAGAGAGAGAGAGAGAGAGAGAGAGAGAGAGAGAAGAGAGAGAGAGAGAGAGAGAGAGAGAGAGAGAGAGAGAGAGAGAGAGGAGAGTTTTTAATTATAGTTGCGTTAAAGTGAATGATCGACATTGCTTACATAGTTTTTCGGTGTGCGGTGTGCGGTGTTCGGTGTTCGGTGACTTCTGCAGTTAATTTCACAAAGTTTGGGCGCTGACGAGAACAACTAAGTGTTCACAAGTTTACCAGAACGCTCAACCGTTCATCAGGACGTCGTGGGTTCGGTCCCTGCATGATGTCCTTAAACTGTTTCTATCTCCTCTGAGTTAGGATTTATTAGAGTTCCCATGCCGGTAAGAAAAGTGGTGTTTTAATTGGTTTATCAACCCAGTAAGTCAAACTGAAACAATCTTCTTTGCTGTAATTCTATCTAGTTTTGTCAAAGTATAGGAATCATGGAACAGTATATAAGTAAGCAATGCTTAATACTCAGAAAAAAAGGCAAAAAATTCAAAGAAAAGGCAACTTGGTAAATGTACATAACACCAAATGTTCTGGTTTAAAGATTTTTCAGTATCACTCACTTGTGCGTACGTACATACAAAAAAGCTGCCAATTATAAGATCCTAAACCTATCCAATCCATTTAACTCTTTGCCCTTTACAAAACCAAAGTGATGAACACCAAAGGTGATCTGATTCCTCGTCAAGCTTCCCACTTCTCCATCCGATGCGGCATCGACCCTCACCTGTAGGTGTAGCTGACTCCGGGGGTCAGGCCGCGGTCCGAGGTGGTTTCGTTCAGTCCTGAGTAGACCACGGCCTGGATCACCCCGTCAGTGCGCAGGATCCGGTAGCCAGTCACCTGACCATTCAGCGTGGTCGGAGGCCTCCAGAACAGCAGGATCTCAGTAGAGCTCAGAATCACTATTCGAGGCTTCGAGACTCCTGCTCAAGGAAAAAAAGAGAAGAAAAGATAGTCAAAGAAAACTCCGTCCATAAGTAAGAAAAAAAAACCGGACTTTTTCTCTGTCGTGGTTGGTTTTCAAGGATGCCGTCAATGACTTGCTATCCCTGACAATTTTTCAAGGCACATCTGTCTTATACGAATATGATACAAAGTTTCATAAGACATCTATGAAGCAAAAACTGAGTCGTCACTGTGTTTAGTGTTCAAAAGTGCCAAACGAGAGATAGTTTCCTCCCTAGGAACGTATAATGGATGGATGAATCTAGTATCAAACTAAGTGTTGGTAAATTTCAGCATGGCTTCGGAGGTCTCATTATAAGACTGCATCATCTGTAACGAATTATTTTTGCAGTGAAAGAAAGTTGGAATCAAAGACATATACTAACAAATCCAACCAACACATACAGAGAACGTGATCAGTCTATGGACTTCAAGGTATCTGAGAAGTAGCACTGTATGGAATAAAGATTGACAAGCCTAATGAAGGATAGGTTTATGATATTTTCTTCAACTGGAGCAGAAGCCCTGCTGTGGGTATTCCCGATGCAAAGACAAAAATCCCGCAGAAAATCGACAGGAAAGGTTTAGCGACTCAGGCGAGGAAAGAAAAGGACGAGTAGTACGATGACTGATAAGATGAGAAGAGAGATGCCAGCTTGCCTTGAGGCGCTGACTGGGCGGTAATGGCGGACACGTTGTTGGTGGAGGTGCAGCCTGCCCTGGTGCACACTTCCAAGGACACCGAGTACTCCGTAAAGGGCGTTAGATCTGCGCGCAGAAGAACCAAAGGTCAGTCAGAAAACAACTGCAGGTTAAGCGTTTTAAATTATTAATTGTGGTCGAATTGGTGTACACAACACAGAAAAATATGTCTATATTCAATGGAGGTGCACGTTTGTCGATGGTTGTTAGTGGCTGATTTTGTCCAACAAGCAATGCTGTAGTGAGATGGTATGACTACCTTCTCACTGCCTTGCGTTTTGCTTTGATTTGGTTGCATTGTGCCAGCACAATGTGTAGTGTATGACGGCACTAATTTTGCAAAACGATCGTGCTCGTTCATTTGCCACAATCTGTGAGAACAAGTGGGGAGGGGGGAAATATCCATAAGTTAACTCCATTCCTCAGTGCTCTGCTCCCAGCTCAGTTTAAAAGTCACTCCACTTCCAATCCCAACCCCTATCTCCCGCAAAATAAACAATGATGTCAAAAGCACTCATATCAACATTACACCAGCTTGAGTTTCACTATACACAAGAAATAACAATAATGATTTTAAAAATCATCATCGTCGTCGTCGTCGTCGTCGTCGTCATCATCATCATCATCATCATCATCATCATCATCATCATCATCACATGACACACACCTGCAATGGTGACGACACCAGGTGAGAGCCTCTCGAACGTGAGGTTTTGTGGAAACACCTGGAGGCGGTAGAGGGAGATAACTCCGTTGGGTGTGCTTGGGGCCTGCCACGTAATCTTGAGAGATGTGGGGCCCAGTATTTCCATCGACGGCGAGCTCAACCCCTCTGGTGGGGCCTCAGCCGTTGCCACGGTAACCTGAAAAGGAAGCCAACAGCGTCAGTTGTTCTTGCAATGCATGCATACTTGAAGTTATGTTGAAGATGAATAGAAGGTATGCAGAGGAGAAAATCACAATCATGTCAGTGTGTCAAACTCGTTTGTGGAGCGCAAAGGAGCTTTCACACAAAATGTAAATGCAGATCGTGAACTACATTTCGATTGCATGCCAATGATTTCTTCCAGAGTTAAAGGAGCACACTTCCAGAAGTGCAAAGACCGAAGACAGGGCAAAGTGATTTATTCAGCCACTGGGAACAGGAAATCAAAACTGAGCAGAGCAAACCCTTGGTTGTGCACCTGATCAATACATGGGTATCCAGAGAAAACTTCCTAGTTGTAATTAAAGCTGTTTGCTACATTTTGGGCGCCGTCCTCATAGCGACTATGGATGAAGGTTTTGCAGAAAACTTGAATTATGCGTGCTTGCACATCTTGGACAAAATGAAAGAAAATTACCAAAGAGAGGAAAATCAAATAATCATGATACTGCATACATCAGGAAATATATTTTGTAAGTCTTCAATCGGCCATTACAGACCAACTAAATTTCTGCATAAGAATACATGAAATATTACCTCGTCAGAAGTCAGGTCAAGATTAATGCTGCTACTGCAGTACAGATTAAGAGTCCCTCACCTAATGAATGCATGTGCATCGACCTGTCTAACCTGTGTCTCAATTAAGCACAAGTATGGTTCACACTTACCACCACAACTGCAAAGAGTTCAGTGCTACACGCTGACGAGCACCTGTGTCTCAATTCAGCACAAGTATGGTTCGCACTTACCACCACAACTGCAAAGACTTCAGTGCTACACGCTGACGAGCACCTGTGTCTCAATTAAGCAGAAGTATGGTTCACACTTACCACCACAACTGCAAAGACTTCAGTGCTACACGCTGACGAGCACCTGTGTCTCAATTATGCACAAGTATGGTTCACACTTACCACCACAACTGCAAAGAGTTCAGTGCTACACGCTGACGAGCACCTGTGTCTCAATTATGCACAAGTATGGTTCACACTTACCACCACAACTGCAAAGACTTCAGTGCTACACGCTGACGAGCACCTGTGTCTCAATTATGCACAAGTATGGTTCACACTTACCACCACAACTGCAAAGAGTTCAGTGCTACACGCTACGAGCACCTGTGTCTCAATTATGCACAAGTATGGTTCACACTTACCACCACAACTGCAAAGACTTCAGTGCTACACGCGACGAGCATCTGTGTCTCAATTAAGCACAAGTGTGGTTCACACTTACCACCACAACTGCAAAGAGTTCAGTGCTACACGCTGACGAGCACCTGTGTCTCAATTAAGCACAAGTATGGTTCACACTTACCACCACAACTGCAAAGACTTCAGTGCTACACGCTGACGAGCACCTGTGTCTCAATTAAGCACAAGTATGGTTCACACTTACCACCACAACTGCAAAGACTTCAGTGCTACACGCTGACGAGCACCTGTGTCTCAATTAAGCACAAGTATGGTTCACACTTACCACCACAACTGCAAAGAGTTCAGTGCTACACGCTGACGAGCACCTGTGTCTCAATTAAGCACAAGTATGGTTCACACTTACCACCACAACTGCAAAGACTTCAGTGCTACACGCTGACGAGCACCTGTGTCTCAATTAAGCACAAGTATGGTTCACACTTACCACCACAACTGCAAAGACTTCAGTGCTACACGCTGACGAGCACCTGTGTCTCAATTAAGCACAAGTATGGCTCACACTTGCAAAGAGTTCAGTGCTACACGCTGACGAGCACCACTCACCCTGGGGCTGGCAGTGCAGCCTGCCTCGGTACAGGCAGTCAGTCTGTAGCTGTAGCTGTTGTAGGGAAGGATGCTGGTGTCGTCTGTGTAGCTGGTGCCCAGGCCTCGGTACAGCTCCACCCCGTCCCGTGTCAGTACGTAGCGCAGAATGTCGCCTGTGAACAGCAGAAGCCACGTTAGATGTATTGGTTCCATAGAACAACGCTTCAGAGAAACTTTTAACACTGTTTCATTTATATCAACATACTTGCAGGTAGGAGGCATCTACCCTTACATAGTATATCAATAATATCTCCTTACAACGAAGAGCTTTCCGATTTCTCGCCTCATTGCCTTTCATCAGCAGAGAATACGAAAACAACATTGCTTCACTGTTAGCCTTCCTTGCCCTCTCAGTGATTAAACTCACTTCTGGGTAAGAAGGAGTGGATCGAGCGTCTTACCCAAAGATGGAAATCAAATAGCCATGATAACCAGAAGCGACTACAAGGTGAACATCCATGCTACGGATTCTGAACTGATTCAACTCTGGATGTACATGGCAGAGCCGTGGCCTCCTGTTGTGTTTTTAAGTATAGAGTGAAAAAAGAGACGAGTGGTTTCTGCCCGTCAAGGCCAAAAATTGAAATGAAAATAATAAAGCATTTGCGGCCGTTTCTTTGAAACGTTACTGTCCTTACTGCAACTGTCCTGTCTGAAGACGCTTGTTGAGTGGATAATACCTCGGCATTGTCATTTAGGGATCTTTTTGTCCTGGGAAGAACATGGAGCGTCAAAACATCTAGTAAATAAATGTTTCTTCATACATCTACATCTCACTACTCCCGCAGTTTCGACATCAGTTATACCTCTCCAGCATGAGGCTGTTCAACAAAAGCGAAAACTCATCCACGCTGACTAACGTATTTTGGGGGAGAACAGGATTTGACGAAGTGGCTCGAACTGTCGGATGTGGTGCAAGGTGGTTGGATGCCGTGGTTCTCTCTCTCCTCCAAATGATTTGACAGCTGTCTTTCACAAATACATTTCCGTGTATTTGTCTTCACACACACAGACACACACACACACACACACACACACACACACACATACACACAAACACGCACGCACGCACACACACGTACACACACACACACGAAAAACCCCAACAACAATAAGCAGAAAATCGGACGACACTTTCGTCAAATCTACGCATAATCAACGCGTTGACAGGTCTGCGTCTACATGCCCAATCTGCAAGAGTCAGCAGCTGGCAGGGGTGTGATGTCATGACTCCAGCCCTGAAAACGTCTTTCCTACACTACTCCATTCAGACCCTTACCGTTAGGGGAGTCAGGCTTCTTCCAGGTGAGGTAGATGATGTAGAGCTGCTGTGGATTGACACGGGTGGACGGGGGCTGCACGCCCTCCGGCGCGTCAGACAGCGTGGTGACAGAGCTGTAGTTGCTGTTGTCGCTGCCCGCGCTGTTTGTCACCGTCACCAGGTACTCGTAGCTCGTGTGCGGCCTCAGTCCAGAGTCTGGGGTGAGAACCGTGATGGACTTACTGGACGGTAAATGATGTTGCAACACGGGACGCGGCAAAAAGAAAAAAAGTGATTGTAAGCCGTGCGTTATTTGGCAAACGAAACACTCCGAGATAGTGTTCTAAAGCTGACGTCTAAAGGTCATGCCAAACCGTCACAACTGATTAGTATTGCAGCTGCATCAGACGGTAGTAATATACTGTTGTGTGGATACTGTTCTCTCCTGGCAATGACGCCAACCCCTTGAAAGGGAACAAACAATCGCAGAAACGTATCAAACTGCTCTAGTTTTCCTTTCTCTCGTGAAATCAGTCATAAAAAATTTGCAAAGCACAAGTACGCTAATCTTTATCCTCTCACGCATGCACACACGCACGCATAAACACACACACATTCACATATTTCATTCACATATCAGACACCCTACCTGTGTAGGAGAGCTGGTTGCCCGTGAAGACACTTTCCACAGCCGTGGTGCACTTGCTCCCAGGGGCAGGGGTGGTGCTGGTGGACGGTGGTGGAATGTAGCCAGGCACCGAGGCACAGATGTGCGTGTTGTGGCTGAAGTCACAGCGGTTGCAGAAGGCAGTGCCCCTCTGGCTGGCAAGACACACCTTCCCAGTGCCGCACCCTGCTCCGTCAAAAACCAATGGAAACATAAAAGTAGATGTTCTACGTACATATAGGCCTCAAAGGACCTTGCACTTTCCCTTTTTAATCAATGGTTCACTTGAACAGTCCTTTACTGGCACATACAAGGGCAAACAGAGCGACAGACAGTAAGGAACCAGCACCAAATCCACTCTCTTGGGGGTATTCCAATGTGATGCTGCCTCAGGGTTATATCAGTCTCACAACTGACTGTCTTCACTGCTCCCACAAGTACACGGTTTTACGCCGGATGTCGGTGTGAACTTCAAGGGTAGCATCGTCGGTGATATGCACAATGTTCGAGAACAAAGATTGCCCTTTTTCATGCCTTCTCCAATAGTTTGATGGCATGTTAGCTCACTTTATGAGACAGTTGTTTACGGCCATGCATAACTGAAGACAAGAGTTTGTAAAAATCAAACTGTGACGCCGTAGCAGTAGAATTATACTGAGTACAACTTCCGTGACTATCAAGCATCACACAAACCAAGGCGCTGGCTGGGGCTTCTCATAAATGCGTCTTAAGATAAATTGTTCTCCTCGCGACTTTCCCGTCACCAACCGTTCACGATACAAGGCGTTTCGCAATAGGTTATGATGAAACATGTTTCCTATCTCTTCCTTCAGAGTAAAGTTTTGTTCTATATTTAGGTTAAAAACAACCAAAGATTTTCCTAAAGTGGAACGTTTTGAATGACTACCCACGTTCCACAAGTAGCCATATTTATGTTGGACATTTCCCCTAAAATGATGAGTGCTGACAACACCGACCTGGCTGCTGGTTGGAGATGTCGGCGCAGACTTGGGTGCTGGGGTTGTAGCCAGCGTAGTTACAGCAACTCAGGCCTGCTGAGATCTTCTCTAGACCGCAGCACTTCTCGTTGGCTGCCACCAGACTGTCGTTGCTGGGGTAGTAGTGCACCTGACATGAGCAAGCAGAAACAGTCAGTGTACGAAACAGATTTGTTGCATACTTCACCATTTGTCGTTCTACCTCCTATTATATCACGTTAAGAACAAACGGAACGAAATGAAGTAAACTAGAGGGTTTCCCCCTCGAAACAACATTAGATGAATATTTAAATAAATGTAAATATCACACACTGCTACCCCCCCCCCAGTGGCATACGCTGTTTGGGGCCTTCCGTGTCTGAGCTACAGGAGTAGGGCCCGAAAGCTCCATGGACATGGGTACCAGCAGTTGCCGTATGTGAACTGTTTGAAATAGTGTACAAAAGATAATTACATACTCTATCATACCATTTACACGTTTTGCAGAAGGAAATGTTCTGGTAGCAACTTTGGCTGCTTGGGGCTACTTAGCTGAGCTATTCGAGCAGGCCCCGAAAGCCCAGCAGTCAGCGATTCCAGATGCTGAGGGGGGCATCAAGCAACCTCGGCCACATGTAACTCTTGTAATCAAATCTACAACTAGCAAAATCGATTTATCTCATTAGTGCAAGCCAAAGTGATCGTGTATGGAGAAAGTGCACACTCGGGCACAAAACCTGGTGAACCAAATGATTACACTATGGGTTTGCCTTGTCTATTTTCGCATTTACTGATGCCTTCGGAATATTCATGAGAGAGAGAGAGAGAACGTATCAGAATGTAATGCATTGTACACAGATACAAATATGATGATGATGTTCGTCCATCGGGATCGATGAGGACCATAGATGTCATCATTTCATCTGGTTGTGGGTCCTCATATGGCTGGTGAGACCAATCCGGGCCCGAAAGAGTCTGTTGCAGTGTGGACAGGGAAGTGCAGGTGGCTGACCAGGAAAAGACGAACTACTGGCTCTGGACTTCCTGGTGGCTCGCTTCAGAGCAGCATCACTCGATCTTCTCTGTTCAAAAGATGATGCACCAGCATGACTCTACTGCGCCAGGCAGAGCGGTCTGAAGCAACACTCTCCCAGCTGTCAGGATCTATGCAGCAGTTCTTCAGAGAGGCTTTTCGGGTGTCCTTGTACCTCTTCTTTTGTCCGCCAAGGGATCGCTTGCCCTGCAGGAGTTCTCCGTAGAACACCTTTTTAGGAAGGCGCTCGTCAGACATGCGTACGACGTGGCCAGCCCAACGTAGTTGTACCTTGCAGAGCATGGTGTGAACGCTGGGCATGTCAGCCTGTGCCAGGACGTCCGTGTTGGGATACAAATATACTAAGTTGCGCACTGCCACGCACGCCGCTTACCTGCACTATATTGCGTTGCAATGTATTGCGTTCTTCCGGGAATTGCCATGATGCTGTCCCGAATTGCGCTAAACTACATCATGAACTCACACATTCTACTGTGGCTCTAATCTGTACTGCATTGCAAGACCGACCTTGGCGTGCCCGGTATCACTGACGCAACAGAGGGAGAGACTGGTGTCCACGTAGGAGTCTCCGCAGCACTGACGTCCAGGCTGTGCCAGGTACACCTGTCCACTGGTATCGTTCCCACAACACACAGCGGAGTTGGGCACCATCTCCCCTCCACAACACGTCTGCCCGTACCCATCGTACAGAATGTCTGCGGAGAGCAAGAACAGACTGCTAATTCCCTTAAAAGATGAAGAATTTTGTGTAACAGTTATTCAAACAAGTTCGCTCGAAGGCCCAACTATTTCTGCAGCCCGCTTCTGACTGTTCAAACTGCATTCATTAACACGTGCTACGGAGTATGCACAAGGTTCAGTAAGATCATCAGACTTCTTACAAATAAACTTCATGAAGATGCATCACATACTAAACGCTTTGTCAGGTTAAGATTTGCAATGACATGAGGATTAGGAATCAAGGTAAACTATTTCGGGGGCCGGCACTGACATACGGTTCACCTATGTTTGATATGATGAAGTTACTCGTACCAATACTTGTAATGCTTCACATTCACTTGAAGTCAGCAAAGAAATATGCAACAAGTCACTGCTTTTGAATCGAGATAACTCAGACGAATAATGCGAAACTCACTCTTTCATTTTTATTTCAAACAGGTTTCCCATGCATGCAAGCAAGCCTGGCACCTACCTCTACAGCAGATCTGCGGACCCCGTCCGTCGTAGGGCACACTGCCACAGCAGGCATTGCCGTAGCCCACGGTCACTCGGTCCTCGTTGGGGTCTGCACAGCACGTCTGGTTGACCCCCACAAACACGTACCTGCAGAGCCAGCACAGTGCGTCGTAGAGTAATCTCATGACTGACCGAGTGAGTGAATGAGTGAGTGACTGAGTGAGTGACTGAGTGAGTAATTGAGTGATGTAACTGAGTGAGTGATTGAGTGATGTAATTGAGTGACTTCCTCAGTGACTTTCTCAGTGACTTTCTGACTGACTGACCGACCGACCGACCGACCGACCGACCGACCGACCGACCGACCGACCGACCGACCGACCGACCAACCGACCGACCGACCGACCGACCGACCGACCGTCCGTCTGACTGACTGACTGACTGTCTGACTGACTAACTGACTGACTGACTGACTGACTGAGTGACTGGAGTTTTACGGCCAATCATCCTTTGTAGGTTACTTAAGACCAATTACTATAAAATCAAGAAAGCTGATTAGAATAAGAGCAAATCAAGTCTAAATGTCCCTAGTTATTTGCCTTTCACAAGACACGTAGGGAGACGCGATGAAATTATTTTTTCCCTCAACCCACAGGGGAAGCATGACTCAGTCCTATGTCTCAGTGAAGGCACCTTCAGCACAACGCATTGTCTGTATCGACAAACGGCCACCTGTGCCGCCGTGGTTCAAATGGGGAGACAAGAGAACACACAAATGACCGAGGCCATGTGTGGAAGCCTGCCGCTCTTTCTGCTTTGAAATGTAAAAAAAAAGTTCAAAGACGACTACAAAAGTGTGTAAACATGGTTGTTGGTGTCGTGACTGCATTCAATACCTGCCACTCCAAACGATCAAAGAACGCATGAAAGATATCTAAAACACTAAACACTTTTACGTACATTCCCTGCACCTAACATGTGTTCAACGTGCGGTTTTGCCATTAAAAACACCTTCCTCCCTTTTCAGCCCGAAGCTTCAGTCACTAAGGCAGCTTTTGGGTCTTTAGCGTACCACAAGGTCTTTCAGAAGACCTACCGGATTAAGACTTGACATGTAAAAATCTCAGAGAAACTGTAAGATCAACAAGAGAGCTGTCATGCGGAAGAGGTAAGGGTGGCTATTACATTGTGACTGTTTACCAACTGACAAGTGCTCCAACAGCACATGCAAGTCGTAATTTTCAACCGACGCCTACCTGGCGCCGCAGCACTGGAAGCCAGGGTTGGGGGAGAAGAACTGTCCAGCACAGCACACAGCGTCCACCGAGGGTCTGGGCAGGTAGCGCTGTCCGCAGCACGCGTAGCCTGGCATCACGTTGTGCAGCACACCGTCACAGCACACCTGTACGTGGGCAGAGGTGGTCATACTCGGTGGTTTTATCATGTGAGGGAAGTTATTACAGAAGTCAACATCGAAAATGATATTTGCATTTATCTTTTAAGAAAATAAAGACGAGATAGCGAGATAAATCAAGGTTGTATGAGGTATCCGAGACACATTGATTGAGAAAAGACAAAGAGGTGATAGATGAAATAACGGACCTAATTTTAAAAATTAACCGGACGCAATTTGCTTACATTGATGTTTTTTATGCTTTTAATTGTGTTAAAACAACGTTAAACATTGTGTTTAAAGATATTTGACTTTAAAACTGTTGATCTTTAATCATTTAAAAATCTCCGACTTTGTAAGATATAAGAAAATAATTGTTTATTTCGGAATCGGGTATTTAACCATAGCAACAAGAATGAGTTAAACTGTTGAATGTGTACAACAAAAAGTTTTTTTATTAAAAAAAACACTCAACTATTTTAGATTATGTGTGACAATCATTGGCACTTACTTTTGATCCAGAGTAGCACGTAGATCCACAGATATTCTGCACCACGGTGCATTCAACATAAGTGCATTTACTTTGCTCCGGGTCGACGTCTGGTGTCGTTCTGAAGAGGGAAGAAGGGAAATACAGGAGTGTATAGAATTTTTATCAACCACCTTTGACTGGGTTGAGAAGCAATGGTAACTGGTCATGACTCTGGATGCGTAACACTGAGTTAGAAAGTCGCCAAGGCCGTCCACACGTTTTACTCCACACCAGCTGGTTGAAGCACGTCCTTGACCAGTCGGCATTGAGGGCTGCCATTACCGCTGCCATCATGGTCATAAACGGGCCCCGGGCTCAAGTTCATCTGGGTCGAAAATATCTTCTACTCTGTATGGATTGTCAATGGCTCATACAGACTTGCCACATGTGACACTTCAATTACATAGACAACTTGTTTCAAACTGTAGACATCAGAAAGAGACGTAGCATATAATCTTGTCTTTGACTGATTTGTTTCCTCAACAACAATATCAGAAACAACGGTAACAGCATGAGCATAAATGTTTAAGAAGCGGCAGCAGCAGCATTAACAATAACAACAACGACGACAAAGACGACATCGACAAGAGCAGCAACAACAATCTTACATCAGCCGCAGATAACTGAAACCGTGTATATCATAGGTCATTTGTACTCATGGCTAAAATCATATTGCGCAAAGGTGCACATTAGCAAACACAAGTAAATGTGTAAGTCCTTGATATTCAGATAGCCAAAGGAAACTCACTGTTCCGAGCAGTTGACCAGGGTCTTCCTCTGGACTTGGTACTGAAGCACGATGCCGTTGGGGCGGGACGGGGGTTGCCAGGAGATCGCGACAGAGCGGGGGGAGAGGGGCTGCAGGGAGGGGGGTGTCTGGCCCTGGGGGGCTGCCTCTGCGGTGGTGGCCAGTCTGGCCTCGCTTTGGGAGCAGTCGAACACCGTGCACACTTCCAGCTGTGGACAACGCATTATCGTGGAACTATAAAAGGTGTTATCGACGACGACAGTTATGACGATGATGGTATTGTGATGAAAGCGAGGGTGGTGCGTAGAGAAGACCGATAAGGATATAATACATATTGACAATCCTGCATGGAATTAGCGGGGGGAGAGGGGGGGGGGTTCTCGTGTGTGACCCATGATAACAGGTTTTAGGTCTTTTCCGGTAGCTCCGTCATGAGAGGTCCCGAGCAACACAAAATGCCATGGGAGAGCATTAGGGCGTGATGAAGTCTCCTATAGTTGACATTTACACATTTTCTTCATGACCCGGGGCAGCCGTTTACTAAAGAGAAAGTCAAGCATGCACGCTCCAATTTACTTCCCCTATCTCCATCCCAATCCTCACACTTGACTTCTTCTTTTGGAAAAGCGCTGTAAAATGATATTTATCTCCCTGAAGCTGCAGTTTCCTCATACGACTGGACCTACTAACTACCGAGCAAGTATTGTGCAACAAGAAGCAATGGGACAGCATTTCTATGGTTTCGAACCCTCAGGATTTCCGGCACTCAAATTTTTATAGACGTTCGTTCACGCATAAAGTCACTCTAAATATGTTTTTTTTAATAACTTGACGTCACTAGCCTTACTAAAACTGAATCATCTTGACCAAAACAATCTATAAAAGCATTTACTTTGCAGCCACCACATCAGCATTCGCGCTGCCGAATCCCACACCATTCTGTACGTCATGCATCAACTTTTGTGATCTCTGACGTACATCACAGCGACCCCAGGCTGACCTTAATGGCGTAGACGGTGAAGGGCTGGAGGCCGTCCAGCACGACAGAGCCAGGGGTGGTCATGTTGGTGGCCACTCTGCGGTCGTTGACCATGATGTTGTAGGCAAGGATCTCGCCGTTAGGAGTGGAGGGGTCGCGCCATGCCGCCCTGAGTACCGAGTCGCTTATGATGCTCAGAATTGGTGGCTCCAGTCCCTGAGGAGCTGTGATAGCAGAAAGGAAGAGATTGGATTTGAATAAAAACCGCTGGCGCTGAACCTCCAGGTTTTGGCATATATTTTAAAAAAAGATCGGGTTCAAACCCGCAACCTCTTGAGAAAAGAGGGGGGAAAAACACACACACAAAAAAACACAAAAAACTAGGTCGGGTTCGAACCCACAACCTCTCGAAAAAAAAAGAGTAAAAAAGAAGTTTCAGCGCAAAATCGAACCTGGCCACGCATGACCAAGAGTTCAACGCTCTACCAACTGTGCCATTTGAGAACTGTATGATTAGGTGTTTGCAAAGCATTTATAACGTTCGTTTCCGTAAACCCCCTAGGTTGGTATTTTGTACTGTAAATTGTAGAAAAATGGATGATAGTTCATGAAATTTGAGTGGTTTTGTACATTTTAGGATACTCAAGTTGGAGCGGCTGCGCGGGTGGACAATTTTGACTGTAAAACGGTATTTTTAAGCAAAGGCGATTTTTTTCTGGGGAGGATCAAGCTGCAAAATTCTCGAACTTTTGCCCAGCACAAAATATTGTACAATCCTGGCATGGTTTATGTCCGGCAACTGGTTTTTGTTGACAGACCACGAACTGTTTGGTATTTCATACGGATCTAACCCACCAACGTCAATAATCTTCTCGTATTACCGCTTTTTTGCGTCTGCTGGTAGACGTTCAGCATTAGAAGCCATTGTTTTGTGGAAAGTAGGAAAAGATAACTCTGTTTGACTCGATCTGGATTTGGCCATTCCTTCAACTGATTTTGAGGGGGGGGTTCGAAATTACGACCTAAATAAATCACTTTCTTTTCAACCCTCGATTCTGAAAATTTGATACATTCAATCGGATCTAACTTCCAGTACGTATGCAAAATGTCAAGGAAATCCGTCCAGTAGTTTTTGAGAATTCAGCCGTTAAGTCGGGACAGAGAGACAGACATACAGATAAAATCACGTCACGTTATTGATGACGTCACACATTTTGCATTTCGCCATTCCGTCAATTGACACTTTAGGGAAGTGCTTTCGAGTTTGCGACCTTAAAAAACCACTTTCTCTTCAAACCTTGATTCTGAAAATTTGATACATTCAATCGGACCTAACTTCCAGTAAGTGTGCAAAATGTCAAGGAAATCCGTCCAGTAGTTTTTGAGATATCAGCTGTTAAGTCGGGACAGATAGACACACAGACAGACAGATAGACAGACAGACAGACAGACAGACAGACAGACAGACAGACAGACAGACAGACAGACAGACAGACAGACAGACAGACAGACAGACAGACAGACAGACAGACAGACAGACAGACAGACAGACAGACAGACAGACAGACAGATAAAGTCTGTAGGACCTCCAGTAAACCTGGAGGGATAAAGTCTGTAGGACCTCCAGTAAACCTGGAGGGATAATTTTGCACATGAATCAGTCAGTTGTCATTCAGGTTTCATCGAGCACAATATCATGTTTGTTCATTGTGTTGCAAAATGGTTTTTAAGAAAAGAATTTGTTGAATACATCCTAAAATAAAGCAGCATACTCTTCCTATTTCAATGTAAACCCAATAGCTAGGAGTCACGACAATAATGGGCAGAGAGGAGGAAAATGTATTCGATCACCTGCCTCCTTGCTCTGAGAGGGTGACAGCGAAGGTCATTTAAAGTAGGAAAAGTACATATTCTAAAGAGAAACAGACAGATCTGACACGTTTTGTTTTATAGAAAAAATGAATCAGAATTTATCTATTAATTTTCATCCTCCAACGTCAAGAAGACCTGAAAGAGGCAAGACAAAAACATGTCACCAAAATGTTCAGTCCTCTATTAAAAGCTATTAACTATTCCCATTGGACGAAAAATAACTTGATTTGAGTTATGTTCACAAACCTCCGTCCAGCGTGCGAGCCGTCTTGGGGCTGGACGTGACGGAAGCCCCGCCGTAGATGACCATGGTGACGGTGATGGTGTACTGGGTGTTGGGAGTTAGGTTGGGCAGCAGGCTGCTGTTGGCGGAGGGCCCAGCCTCCACAGACAAGTTCCTCATGGGGCTGGAGGCGTTGACGTACTGCCTGGCCACCTCGCCCTGCAGTTCCTGTGGGGCTGTGTGTAGGAGGTGGATGGCACTAGTTTATGGTTACTAAGACATTAGCAAACCTGAACGGATTTGTTGCAAAGAATCAACAACGAAATAAGAAACAATGAGAAAGTGCGGTGCAAACACACGAAAAAAACCTCTCAGGTATGTTCCATTTCCGGTAACAACTATCCAGCAAACATAACCCAGGGTCTGATTACAAAATCAGTTAACGGAGGAGTTGGATACTGGGGGAGAGTAAGGATGAATAAGACAAGATCGATACTATCATCAAACAGGAAAATTCCTTGAGAACGAAATATTATACCTGAGATGACGGTGCCTAGGAATGAGCTTGTTAATCGTTTTGTCACAGTGCTGCACATGTTAGCAGATTTGCATAGTAGTTAATAATGCTCAATTGTACTTCTCACTCTCAAATGGCACCTGATGTTCGTCACAAAACTACCTAAGTATTGATGATGACGAACTATATCCTCATGTTTCACGTCTTTATTATCCCACTAAGTAATTATTTCAAGCGTCGCATTATCAGTATGACATTATGCCTTGTAACTTTGTTCGCGGCGAAAAGTGGCGTTACGTTCATGTGGTCAAAACATTATTTAGTGCTAGGTCAAAGTTGAAGCTGTGGAGCAAAATCCAAGATGAGCATTTCTGGATCAATTGCACTCACAAGGCCGTATCCATTCCACCAGAATGGAGAGGTGGTCTTTGGGAGTCAGGGTCACATTGGGGGCAGTGCGAGGCAGTCCGCCAAACGTTGTGGCCTCCATGGACGCGTTGCTGGAGGTCTGCCCCACGTCGTTGAAGGTCGTCACTCGATACACGAAGGTTGTGAACATGGAGAGCCCCCTGTCTTCGTAGAAGGTGCTCGCGCCCGTGTACACTCGCTCCCACTGGTCGAAGCCGCTAGCAGTGGCTGTAGTGAAGAACATTTACTTGAATGGTGATTTTACAGTGCCTGAGGACAAATAAAACAAAAATAAAGGCATGGATTTAACATTTAATCAGAGTTTTAACACGCATGTAAACACACCTCTTTGATCAGTAGTGACGAAATTTTAAGTGAGTACTACAGTCATTGAGCACAAAACATGGTTTAGCATTGTGTACAGTAGATATTATTTTTTTAAGTGTAATGGCTCAATTTCGGTACATTGGAAGCTTCTTTAGAAACAAAAGGCAGTCTGACTGACGATAAATAACCAACAGCAGCATACTGTTTCGTTACGAATACATCTTTGAGCAGGATCCTGAGATGTACTTTTTAGACATCAACCTCTACATTAGCTCTAATATAACTGCATGTGAAAAGGGTTTTAATTTTATCTTTTCTTACTTTGCATTTTGGGAGAAAGGGCACACATTAGAACTAAATCTGGCGGGGTGTTTTTTCTCCTGGATAAAAGAGACATTCCGAAAAGACCAAGTCTGACCTGGAACTTTCTGTGACACACCAGATTTGCTACTTATGTGGAGGTATAGCAAGGCCATAGAAAGGCATTGTATGAGTCAAACATAGAAACGATCGTATTGCTGGTTTCTTCTTTGCGATGTAATGCACTTCCTTCAAGTCACTTGTAACTATAGAAGCTGTATGTTAAACAATGGAAAGCTAGAATCAGCGATACAGCCCATTCAACCTGTAAGATATGTCTCATTTACATGCTATTTCAGAATCTCAAGCAAAACTTTTGCGTTAATTCAAAATGGCTTTACTTTTGAATGCTGCTACATCGATCTAGTCTCCTTGCTCTACTTTTGCACAATCGGTCGCTTGGAACCCACACTTCAATGAACTTCGCCAGTGACGTCACTTCACCAAGGTTTAATAAGATACTCACGATCCAAGGGTTGCCTGACTTTACGGCGTGCCAGCTCGTAGAAGAGGTTGGGTCCATTGACGAAGGCGGGGGGTTGCCACAGCACGGACACCATCGACTCTGACACCGCGGTAGGGGTGGGGGGTCCCTGACCCTCGGGGGCCGCAGACTGCGTCCTTGCCCTCACTGCCGTGCTCTCTGTGCAACCCCCAGCTGTAGGTACCGTAGTAATGGTGAATGGGAAGATAAAGACAGAAAAGGTCAATGCAATGAAAGGATGACTACGACGAAGACGATGATGATAATAGCGACGACGACGATGATGACGACGATGATGATGATGACGACGACGACGATGATGATGATGACGACAACGACGATGATGACGACGGCGACGATGATGATTACGACGACGAAGACGACGACGATGATTACGACAATGTTGATAATGTTGTTGTTGTTGATGATGATGATTATGAATATTATGAAGATTATGAAGATTATGATAATGATGACGACGACGACGACGACGAGAAGGAGGAGGAGGACGATGATGTTGATGATGTTGTTGTTGTTGTTGTTGATGATGATGATGATGATGATGAGGAGGAGGAGGAGGAGGAGGAGGAGGAGGAGGAGGAGGAGGAGGAGGAGGGAGGAGGAGGAGGGATGAGGGAGGAGGGAGGAGCGGGAGGAGGGAGGAGCGGGAGGAGGGAGGAGGGAGGAGGGAGGAGGGAGGAGGGAGGAGGGAGGAAGGAGGAAGGAGGAAGGAGGAAGGAGGAAGGAGGGAGGAGGGAGGAGGAGGGAGGAGGAGGGAGGAGGAGGGAGGAGGAGGGAGGAGGAGAAGGAGGAGGAGGGAGGAGGGAGGAGGAGGAGAATGGAGGAGGAGGAGGAGGAGGAGGAGGAGGAGGAGGAGGAGGAGGAGGAGGAGGAGGAGGAGGAGGAGGAGGAGGAGGAGGAGGAGGAGGAGGAGGAGGAGGAGGAGGAGGAGGAGGAGGAGGAGGAGGATGATGATAAATGGATTTTATGGCCTATCAGCCTTCTTGTGCTAAGTAAGGCCACTGGTCGCAATTCACGAAACTTTCTAGAGCTGGTTAAAGTATAAGCAAGTCAAGGCTCGAGTTCCCTAGTAAGTCGCCCTTGCGAATGGTGCAGGGAGAGGCCTACTTCCAACCCTCAGGGAGCGCAATGAGAGAAACAAAAACGGCACAGATGAGAACATACTAATAGAAATAATGAAGGTGACGAAGACAACTATATTATCTGAATGCAGAGATGGCGACGGCGTGGTGATGATCAACATCAGATGATGCTCATTGTGATGAGTATTGTCAGTGTGGCGTTGACAAATATTGCTATCAATAGCAATACGTTGTGAAATGGATTATGGCAAAAGCGACGTGAGAAAGATAATCAACATCGGACGTTGCTCATCTATTCGCTCTGGTATGATGTACGTATTTATTATGAGACAGACCCAGATGACCCAAATTCTGTCCATGATCCCAATCTTGTATCATGGTAAATCTAAGAAAGTGACAGTAATCAAGTGACTTGGGTGAAAGTCCAAAGACAGACTCAATGACCATGGACAGAAATAAATGTATGAGAGAACACAAGAAGAGACAAAAACAGTGACATTCATGACAAGACAGACAGACACCTTACCTGTGCATGCGGTGACGGTGACGGAGTAGTTGGTGAAGGGCAGGAGGCCAGTGACGGTATACTGCTGTGCGCTGGTGTTACGTAGTTCAATGCGGGGCTCGGGCAGACGCAGGATGTAGAACTCCAGCAAGCCGTTGGGCTGATACGGTGGTTGCCAAGCAACGGAGAGCGACCTTGGCCCCAGCACGGTCACGCTCGGGGCCGTAACTCCTGCTGGGCCTGCAAGGAAGAGGAATGTGAAAACTGGCTGCTGATTTCCAAAGGAGTGAGTCATTGTATCAAAATAAATATACCAAGTTTGTGTGGGAAGTTGATAAAAATGGTCCTCTATACAGATGAGGACATCATTTTCTCTGCAAAGAGGATCGTCTCAATGTGATTTTTTATGAGTTGTTAAAGGAATGGCTTGAGTTCTACACATACGTGTCAGTGAAGCATGATGTGTGAAAAGTGATAAATGATATCTTTTACATTGGGGTTTTTCACTAAGTCCGTTTCCCCTGATGATTTTATAGCATTACATTTCTAAAGAATCACCGATGATGAGAATATTCATTGCTATGACGTTGCCATTCCAGCCAATATGACACTTTCAGTGTTGTCAAGCTGTGCAACATGGATCCCTCCCCCCCGTCTTTCTATCTCGCAGGCTTAGCTGTCGACTAAACTGCTCAACTACTACACATCTACCAGATGAAGAAACCATCCCTGCCAATCTCCACCAATCTTCCCACAGACCACATCACATGCACGTCCTTGCCCTGCACTTACGCGAGGCTCTAGTGATGACGGTGGCCCAAGGCCCTTCCCCTAGGCCGGCCGTATTCCTGGCGTTGGCCCTGTACTGGTACTGCGTGTAGGGCGACAACAGGGGGGACTCGTCCAGGTAGATACGCCCCCCTGTCGCGGACAAGACGGCCACCGGGATGATGTCGCTGCTGTTGCCTTGGCGACGCTCAAGCTCGAAAGAGGCCACGTCGCCGTTCGGACTGCTGGGGTCTGACCACCTGACCTCCACGGAGGAGGGCGTCAGGGACACCAGCAGAGGAGGCCCCAGTCCTGACGGCACTGAAAGGGAAAGGCAATGCAGGAAGGTCAGTTTCCAGTTGTTGATGCTTCAACTAAGTCAGAAGGTGCTGCTGTGACCACAACAGCGACACAAAAAGGAATTCCTGACAAGAGATAATTGGAATAAAGATTCAAATACCAGAAGAATAAACAACACATTGACAAGCATGTATGGCTTAAGAGGAAACGATTGGTCACTGTTTTTTCAGTCTTTAGGGTTCAGTAGTTGAACATCATAGCAAAGCAATACACATTTGCCTTCTGATGCTTTCTGTTAATAAAATATAAGCTTACAGCAAATGCAATTATGTGCATCATTTCAAAATGTAGAAATAATTTCATTACGTCTATAAGGTACAGATGCATTCATTACCAAACGGTAAGTCTGATTGCACCGGCTGCATTTAAAGGAAACATGCTAAGTTAGAGGTGTTTTGGATACAATATTCGAGAGTATTTTCATGAATGCAACAGTTTACCAGAAAATACCAACTACTGCAGAATAAGTGGTATACTTAGTTTCCGTCAAGACGCTTGCGTACTACGTTCCACTTGCAATGTACTGTGCCGCACTTTGAATGAACTACATTCCACTTGCAATGTACTGTGCCGCATTTTGAACGTACTACATTCCACTTGCAATGTACTGTGCCGCATTTTGAACGTACTACATTCCACTTGCAATGTACTGTGCCGCATTTTGAACGTACTACATTCCACTTGCAATGTACTGTGCCCATTTTGAACGTACTACATCACACTTGCAATGTACTGTGTCCCATTTTGAACGTACTACATCACACTAGTAACGTACTACATCACACAATCCAAGTCATGTGATTTTCTCCTTTCGTTCAGTGCCGAAGGCGAACTCAAAAGTCGGCTTCAAACACAAAGTTTCAGTTTTCTCAACCAAAATAACAATAGTTTCAAGCAAGACCTGCCGCCGGATCATAATTTTCATTGCTGTTTTGCTTCTGCAAAAATTAGCATTTTTCCTTCAAACAATTCGAATACACTTTGTCATTCCATGAAAAAGAAAGTAACAATAACAATGACTGACAAGTTTCTCACAAATCATTACTACATCCTGATGCTGCAGTGGGCGAAAATCACAGGAAATCGCTTCAGTCGCGCAAGGGGCCAATAGTTACCTGCTTCCAGAGTGCGAATCTGGGCGGAGTTGCCGCTGGACGTGCAGCCTGCCACGGTGCAGGCCTCCACAGAGAACACGTAACTGGAGAATGGCGTCAGTCCCTCTGCCTGCAGGGTCGTCTGGTTGCCTGGCACCTAGAAGATGGAGGTGGGGGTGGGAGAAAGGAAAAGTCTTCTGTAGTGAAGAAGATGAAGACGATTTAAAGTACGGTTGTGGTAGTCTGAAATGTGACTGGTACCCATCATGTGATTTTGAAGAAAGAAGAAAAAGAACGTATCAGTATACATTGCCTGTAAGAGGATAAGATTATTTTGGATACATATGATAATATATAACTTTTAATTGGTTTTCTGTGATTATTTGCCAAAGTGAAAAAGACGTTAGTGAATTATTTTCAAAACACACATACGGCAGCCGCTGAACCCCATGTCCCTGGAGCTTTCAGTTTGAGAGTGAACCAGAAATATAGCTACTATTATTGACTCAGTTTATTCGTTGAAGTACATTCACATCTCACAGACTCCACATCAAAGAAGTAAATCGATCTTCATTTATTTAAAAATATGTTGCAAAAACTACAAACGATTCAAATCGCTATTATGAATACATTTTAAACACAATTAATGCATTCCCTTTCATATGAAAAATGCAAAGGCAGACGTGCCATGTTTTGTTACGTAAGCGTCTCACATAATCTGACATAATAATGCATTAGATTGCAATACATGCATTCTACCTGAGGTCCAGGACAGTACTGAGTACTGACAAAGCTGGATGAATTTGCATTACTGACTGTTTCTCTGAGCTGGTCGTTCTGGATGACGCGGAACTCCATGATGACGCCGTTGGGGTTGAGTGGCTGCTCCCAGGCCAGGTCCACATAGTGGGCCTGCACGTTGGCCACCTGCGGGGGACGCAAGCCCGTGGGCTCTGTGGGGATGTGAAAACATGGGCTCTAAATGGGGAGAACTTGGCAGTAAATAGTTTAACATACAGAGCCGAAACTCTGAGTGGGACAGACAGGAAAATGTAGAACCACAGGCGGGGACTGAACCCGCGACCTTTCGGTTAGCGCCCGAAATGCTCTACCAGCTAAGCTACCATGGTCCGTGTTGTCTTTTCCTGTCTACACTGCCCTGTATCAGCGGCTGCTGCTTCGGTCTTACATGCCCGGATGACCGGAATCCCAATATTTAGTTTTGCTAGTCTTTCCCAGCTGCCAGCAGGCAGCAGATGGGGGTGAGAGGTTCCATCACTTTTATGTGGAAGTAGGAATACATCTACTTCTGTTAACGCAACTGCTTCTGCATTGTGTATTTCACATATACCAATCTAATGTCGTGTATCATCTGGTCGTCAACTTCATAGGCCGTATACTATCTCAAAAACTCCCCCAAAGTCTGCATAGAGAAAACATTGGCTCTGTATTCGCAGTCACCGTCGTAGTTGTCTGCATTATTTGTCGACTTTCGGCATCCACAGTAGAGAGAGAAAGATGTGTGCTTAAATGTTGCCTCAGTAATTTGTCGCTATGTGACGCTTCGGTTCCTTGTTGTTGAATAATTAATACAATTAGTTAATATGATATTCCTGATACCCAAAACCAACTTTTTGCGAAATCAGCAAGCTTGGCATACTGCACACCAAAAGGGCTTTGCATGAAAGGCAAAGCTATTTATGGTAGGACGCCTAGATCTGGGTCGTTCAACAACTGTTCTGTGACCCGCCTCAACCGGGAAATTTCCATGGGCAGAACTGGCACTGCGCAGGCGGATGCTACCCATCACCCTCAAAGCCAACCTCGTTATCATTCCGGCATCAAGGGAGGGACAGATCACACGCCTTTTTCCCTTCCAGCGAAAATACAATTTTTTCATTTCAATAGCATGTCTTTATATATATATATATATATATATATATATATATATATATATATATATATATATATATATATATATATATAAGCTAGCACCCCGTCATGTTTTCATCAAGTGCATGTAAAGTGTCGTCTTTAGCATTATTGAAAGTGAGCAGAATATTGCGGAAACAAAACCTTTTGTGTCTATTAAGCTTTGCATAGACCTTTAAAATCTCTCAAAAGACTCCAAGTCGTAAATGAATTTGTATTAGATAATTTTTCTATGTTGTAATTTTGAAAACTCACTATCTTGTCTCGTGGTCTGTGTGACCCACTCCGAGTAGGTGGAGCCGAGGCTGTTGGAGACGACAACCCTGAACTCATACTGAGTGAAGGGCAGCAGGTTCCTCTTCGTGTAGGACAGAGTGCTGGTGGGTCCAAATATACTGCAAACGACGGATCCCGTTTTAAGAGAAAAACAATGGACAACATTAAGCTACAACAACATACACTCAAAAGAGGCTCTATTCTTCTTCAAGTCCACACAGTCTTATAGGACTAGTACGAGACCAGTTTATTGACACTCGGAAACGTACATTTCAGGAGGTTTGGGCGAAATAGATGTGAAGAAAAATTACTTGCAGTAAAATTTATTCCCAGGATTTGCAAAATGTTCGTTTTCCTTCAAACAGACGTGCATACTGTCAAGAGAAATGGTAAAAAGAAAATCGGCACGGGAGTTAAATGTACACACACACACACACACACACACACAGAGACACAGACACACACACACGCACGCACGCACACAAGCACGCTTGCTCGCTCGCATGCACGCACGCACACAACACACACACACACACACGCACACACACACAAACATGCGCGCGCGCACACACACACACACACATACACACATTTCTGGTACAGAACCTTCGACATGATTTTGAGCTGTAGTTTTGAAACAGTTTGGATAACTTATTTTGCTACTTCGCGAAAAAGGCAGAGCAAGAAAGTCATTATGAAGCTAGAGACTCACTCCTGAATGAGCGCCCCACTACTCATTATGAAGCTAGAGACTCACTCCTGAATGAGCGCCCCACTACTC
>JAWQFJ010027081.1:72500-92500 GCA_034096865.1 Theodoxus fluviatilis
CGTTGTGGGTCAGCTCGTAGCGCAAGATGGCGCCTGTGAAGAAGACGAGGAACTTTAGAAAGGACGTAGCGAAATATCAGGGGAAGGCGTGCTTTTAATTTTGGTGCATTTAAGAAACTTTAACGCCTTTGTTGATACGGTTAATGTTGGCCAAGCCTGTGCCGAGTCCTGGCTAACATTTTTCAAGACTGTATCAAGTCCCAGCAAAAAAGGAATCTCCCGATATGGAGCTGTATATATGATTTCTGTAATAAATGTCAGCGTTCCGATTCATGTAGTTGGTATTGCTTGGGGATGGGGATGAATAGCTACCCTGAACATTACATATACTAATTCACAATTCCAGTTTGAAGTTCTAAAACAACGGATGATTGTGCAATATTCATGTGTCTAAAGCACCATTATCAATGACGAAATCGATATCAGACGATGATACACGCTGAAACATGTTTAAGCCACCATAACAACCTGCCACATTACATTGATTTTCAAGTAGTTGTTCCTACTGATTGCTCACACTACATGTATATCCCTGGGCAGCAACCAGAATACAGCAAGGGATCTACTTACCGTTGGGAAAGGCGGGCTCCCCCCAGGTGACATGGAGCTGCGAGGGGCTAGGGGAGGCGACCTGGGGGGCAGGCACCCCCTCGGGGGCGCTCTCCGCTGTGGTGACATTGCTGGTGTTGCTCAGTGTGCAGCCCCCGCCTGTGCAGGCCTGAGGCCCGGGACGAAATCAAGACGCAGGGTGAAGAATGCAGGGCACGTCGAGCACTTCACAGAGTACGGAATGTGGATAATAAAAGGCTTTATATAGGATACAACGCCATTTCGCTGTCTCATTTGAAGCAGAAATACGCTCTACATTACTGTCTAGACGGTCGATTGGGAGTTATATTTGCACTCTCACTGCACATGAACAGGATCGCTACGTGTCATGCCAGAGGATCTGGCGCAGAGTGAGTCCTCAGTGAAAAGTAAACCACGTATAACTTGTGCAGATACCTTATACATGTGCATCGTGTTTTCAATGTAAATTGTTGACTATTTTCAATATACTTTCATTGAAAATCCGTTTGTGAGGACATTTTTCCATTTCGGTATTCTTAATAGATACTGGAACGTAAAGCTGCCCAGAAAAAATAAAATAAAATGATTTAAATGAAACGAGCTCTGAGAAGCATCCGTGTGTGTGTGTGTGTGTGTGTGTGTGTGTGTGTGTGTGTGTGTGTGTGTGTGTGTTTGTGTGTCTGTGTGTGTGTGTGTGTGTGTGTGGTGTGTGTGTGTGTGTGTGTGTGTGTAAGTTACCTCAACAGCGCCATACCGAAAGATTTTCTGCATACAATCATAAGATTGAGCAAAGTTTCGCTAGCACAAATATTCAAATTCAGTTTCATTCAAATCTGCCACTTAAAGTTCGTTCAGTACAGAGCAGAGCACTCACGGCCAGGGTGACGAAGTACTGCGTGCCTGCAGTCAGGTTGGTCAGGGTGTAGCTGGTGAAGAGGTCAGAGTTGTTGTAGACCACCTGACCCCTGCTGGCGGCGTCCTGGGACAGGTACAGTACGTAGCGCTCCAGGGCGCCGTTTACTCGGTCTGGCTGTCGCCACGTCACCTCCACCCTCTTTGTCCCTGCACAGTGGTAGGCAGAAGATGATGGTGATGGTGGTGATGATGATGATGGATGATGATGATGATGATTGTGGTGATGGTGATGGTGATGGTGACGATGACGATGACGATGACGATGATGATGATGATGATAATGATGATGATGACGATCATGATGACTAAGATGCTTAAAACGTCCATAGAGAATCACTAACCATAGAGCTAGCCTAGCAAAAAGATCAACTGCGAGTCAGAGAAGTCAACCTCAAGATGCATAGGCGTCGATGGACTGATTTTAGCGTCTCGCAATCCTCTTGTCAGCTTAAGGAAGTATCCCTTGGACTATGTAGGTTAATTTCTTAATCAAACGTTGAAATTACTTTCAAAAGTCTGTAAAAGTACAGTGTATATTTAGCTCAAACGTCTCGTGATGCAAAAATCTTTACTCGTATTGGGACCTCATTTTGTCAATGTCGCCATCAGGTTACGGTAGAAATACGGTTTACTATTTTGTTATACAGTGGCCCATCGGATCTTAATAATGCTGAGGTTATGAGGAAAACATGGAAAACTCCCGGTGACTTTAAGATATTATGACTTGCACTTGTTACAGACAAGTGACATAGCAGTTCTACATGTATGGCTGTATTACACAGACGTGTACTGCCGCTGAACTGTACACTCAGTGGACATAACGCAAAGTTCATCAACAAACGCTACCTCCCAGCACGATGCAATTATCTGTCATGCGAACATGAAGATGGCAAACTGATATGATCGGCCCAAAGGGAACCACGGTCAGGGCCGCCACTTCAACACTCACCCAGGGACTGAAGGGTCGGCGCTACCACGCCAGTTGGAGGAAGCTGCGCTGTACTCAAAGCCACAGGTGTGCTGGCAGTGCAGCCCTTGACCGTGCACGCTCTCACGTAGAACTGATAGGCTGTGTACACCTGCATTCGCCAAAGCATAAGTATCATCATCATTACTATCTTTATCACATTCTGAAAACAGTATTACGTTCCTGTCACTGACAGTTTTGCCGTGTTATTATCGTAATCTGCCATGACCTCATCAAGATGTGAAGAATTTGGTACATCGTGGCATCAGCGCTTTTACAACGAGACCAGAACAGAGGGCACAGTGGAAACAGGAGCGATGAAACATCACACAAGATACCCTTAAATAGAATCAAAAGACAAAAACTTCTTAGAAAATTAATACTGAAAATGAGAACGACATAGTCTACGACAACCAACGTCCAGTAGGATTCTTCTGGTCAGAATTGGTGAGCTGCCCATGCACTCGGTACGTCAGAGAGACGCAAACTGGGACATTTTCATTTTGAATAATCTGTCGATCATATCGCTTTAGCACTGAATCGCTTTAGCACTGAATCGCTCTACCTGCAGATCCCTAATGGTGCGCGAAGTTTCTCCTCCAGCGTAGATCTCAGCGCCATTTTGGTACAGGAAGTAGCCAGTTATCTCCCCATTGGGTTTTAGGGGTTCCCGCCACGCCACGGTCAGCGATGTGGGTGTGGTATCGGCGGCGAAGGGAGGGGACACATTTTCTGGAGCTGTGGTGAGAATAAGGGCACAAGCTTCGCTACGGCTCATGGTCGAGGGAAACTCACATGTGCTCCATTATGAAATGCCGAAGCAGTTCTAAGCAATAGTGAAAGACAGTTCAATAGGTCTTCAAGGCAGCAGTCAAGCAAGACAATTCTGGATGAAAGTTTCTCACCAATGTGCGGGTATCTGGGGGAACAATCCTTAGGTGTGACTACTGTTGCGTGCAACACTCAAGCTGCTTTTGTGATGACCAGAGGTGAAAAGTTTCCCCATCCCACGCACTTCAACACACACACACACACACAAACACACACACACACACACACACACACACACACACACACACACACACACACACACACACACACACACACACACACACACACTGAGAGTGCGCGTGAAAGTTGTGCATTTGTCTTCAAAAAGATATCTTTCAAGTCTGTGATGTATCAGTCTTTCAGACAAGTTGTAGACGACATTCTTTAGAGTAAAAACGACTAGGTTTGGTGTCAAACAACTTCAGGGTTCGATTTATTGAAGTAATATGCGTGTGACTGCGAGAGCTGAATAGAATAGCGGCGCAAAACCCGTACGTATATGTTGTGAGCATACCCAGGGAAGTCAAGATGTGTAACATGTTGGGAAATTCTATTGGATTCGACTTTCCATTAATGTATTTGCTGGAACTTGGATATTCATGCCTCTGAGTTCAACTTATTACCATCGAGCTCAAAAGAGAAGCGATCTTTGTCCATGTTTTCGAAAGCGCGCGTCTCCAAAATTGTGACTGACGTCTGCTGCTTACTGAGTGTGAACTGTGAACAATGGTACGTCATATTAAACATGTACATGCTTGGCACGTACATCCCTGTATGGATGGCATACCTTCTTGCAAAGTTTTGATGGGAAATCCGTCAGTGCTCTCTGTGCATCCTCCTGAAGTGCAGGCTGCCAGCTTCACAAAGTAGTCGGTGTACGGGACGGTTCCAGTAAGGGTACCTGGAAATACATGGAAAATATTGATTGCACGTGATTATTTCATTTAGCAATATCTTTCCTTTGCGGTCTTTGGATCTCCTCCTCCTCATAACCGTCATCACACGTCGAAAGAAGTTTTTGCAATCACTTTGAGGACACATACTTATCTATGGTTGCCAGTACACCACAAGTGGCCTAATGTCTGTGAAACTCAAAGTCCTTCCGATGTAATTTCAGTTGTCCTCTTGATCCCCTTTTCTTACTCGGACACGTTTTTACATTATAATTATTCCCTGATCAGAAACATTCTGTCATGGAAGCCATATCATTATGATATATGAACCCATCATCTATTGTAAGTTTTAGGCCTTTCGTATGTACACACACACACGCACGCACGCACACACACACACACACACACACACACACACACACACTAACACTAACACACACACACAAACACTAACACACACACACACGCGCGCGCGCGCACGCACGAACGCACACACACATGCATACACAAACACACACACACACGCATGTACGCACGCACATACACACACGCAGGCACACACACGTACACGCACACACACTCATACACACACATGCGCGCTCACACATATACGCAAACATGCGTGCACACACACATATACACACACACATACACACACATAAACACGTGCACACACACACACACGCACACGCACAAAACACAAAACACACACACACACACACACACACACACACACACACACACACAAACACATGCATGGTGGTCTGTCGATTATGACGAGGCCCTGTGGTATAAAGGGAAAACTACGGTTATGTCCAAACCATCAGTACGCCATTTTCGCATACATTTTTGTTGTCAAGGGCATTCCAGCGTTTATCTTCGAAAAGTGCGTTTGCCTCTTTTACTGCTACTCTCCAGTAACTGCCGTCGGTGGCCTTTTCCCCCACACGGTCACTAAAGACCTAAAAACTTACCGTTCGTGGCAGAGGTGTCGGTGAACTCTGCGGTGACGGGATCTGTCTGATTGAAGACGTAGGCACGCACGCTGTACTTGGTCAGCAGACCTGAAGTGCTCTGGGGTTCCGTCCACTGCACCTCCAGAGAGTAGCCCGATAGTGGTACCACGTTCAGCGGAGGTTTCACCCCCACGGGAGCTGCAGCACAGGGCAAGGGTGAGGGGTGAGGTGTCTGACGGGGGTGAAATCACGCCCACTTAAAAACCACTTTTTGGAAGTGACTTTGACAACGTTGTTGTTACACCAGCGATACCGGTCTTTAAAACAAGGCTACATCAAATCAAGGCTGTTTTCAGGTTTGAAACTTAGATAACTTTATAGTAAGGAGTCGCTCCTCTTGCAAAGTAAGCCGATGTGCCTAAAGTTTGTATTATGACTAATGACTTTTTTAGACCTCGACAGTCTTCCCAGCAGGGGTATTTGATTGACGTGAGGTGCACAGTCTTAATCTGAGAAGAAACGAGATAAAATTTGGCATGAAAAGCCCTGAGTCCAAGCAGTAAAATGAGTGTGTCGATTACAACACAGTCCCATCCTCTGACACTTTTTGTCCCGTCTCTTCTTTAAATTATATTTAACAGCTCGTGCAATGGACAGGAAAGAAAAGCAACGGCGGGGCGATACGACAAGGAGTAGAAAAGGATTGACAGGAATTGCTGGAAGATTTGCGGAAGACCTGCAGTCAAGATTCCAGGAAGGACTCACCTCCCTCTCTGGTTCTGCCATAACCCCATGGACTGAAAGTAGTTCCAGCAGTGTTGGTGGCCGTTACTCTGTAAATGTAGTCTGAAACAAACATCGTTCCCGTGAGCTACATCTGAACTCGTCAAGGGCATAATCATTTTCCTTGTGACAGATTATACCTCATGTTCACTTGTATACTCAACAACCAAGTTAGAGTGTCGTTTTACTCGTATGGTATCCATGCATTCATTTCACCATCCAATTTCCCAGTACAGTAGTCGTTATGCCCGACCATTTGATGAAATCAGTCTCACCGACAGCCCCTAAGAATTAACAGTTGACCTCTTCTCTTCAAACTTCATGATTTGCCATGAACTCCGATTAATTTGGGCGGCTGCCTTGTTGCGTTTGCTCACATTGGTGTATCCGGGAGCAAAACATTTGTCCCCCGTTGTGAAACGGTTCAAAACTGTCAATACAATGGTCAGTAACAATATTTCGTTTAATCACTGAGCCCCTACGATATGACAAACGATTTTTTTAAAATAGAAACAATTTAGCCTTTCTCAGAGAATAGATCGTCTGCTTTGAAACTTATATATTCTCACTTCCGGTTTTCTGCCTATCTGAATCAACTAACAACTGTCTGTCTGTTACGAATCGAAAGTGCCGAATGGTGTGTGCACGTGACTTTGTTTTGACTGTGATTCCTTTTATCATGAGTTGGCGACGTAGTGACTGAGGAGTGTTCAGGTGTGAGCGGATGATCCGATTGATTGTATATTTGTCGAGTGAAAGTGGTGCGCGACACTCGAGCGAATGAACCCCAAGGAGAAGGGTGAGTGCTGATTTTATCCGTTATCATTCTATATTGTAAATATCGCGTTTGTATGATGATTGATAGTGAAGAAACGGATGAGTTAGTTTGTGTTGTTTTCAGTGTTCTTCGGCATGGTAACGAGTCACTGAAACCCGAACGGAGGCTCGGAGCTCTCTCTCTATATATATATAGGCCTACTGGCGGGGGCCGTGTAGCGGCCAAAACAGTAACCTGGCCAAAACAGTAACCGGAAGTCATCGCAGAGTTATCTGCTCGGGACGTGCTGAAAATTCAACTCTAAAAAGAGACGGCACCCGCCACTCCGCCTGACTGACTTGGCACGCCCGGGGAGTTATGCTAAGATCCGGCCGCGTAAATATATCTGCGTTTTGTGACAAACGTCTTTCTCGGCGGTACTGTACTCCATGCACCTTAACGGTGCGCGTGATTCGGGTGTAATCTTAAGTTTATTGGCGCTGCTGAAATGGTCGAAGTCGGAAACATTCGGAACGTCGTTTAGCTTAAGATTACACCCGAATCACGCGCACCGTTAAGGTGCATGGAGTACAGTACCGCCGAGCAAGACGTTTGTCACAAAACGCAGATATATTAACGCGGCCGGATCTTAGCATAACTCCCCGGGCGTGCCAAGTCAGTCAACGGTCGCGTTTTATAAAACCAGACTACAAATGGACTACAGGGAGGTGACTCCCATATTATTTCCGGCAGGGGAGACGGCTTTGCACGGGGAAAAACTTTTTTGAACGCTACATCATGTGTTAAACTACACAAATGCACCAAAACCTCGTAAAGCAACTAATGCGTCGTTTGTCGGAATATATTCCATGCGAAGAACAGGTGCAGGAGCGGTCAATCGCATAAAGAGAGAGCCGAGCAGATAACTCTGCGATGACTTCCGGTTACTGTTTTGGCCAGGTTACTGTTTTGGCCGCTACAGGCCGGTGTGGAGACTGTCGGCGGGGGCCGCTTGAGCACTTGTAGAGAGATTGTCGGCGGGGGCCGCTTGAGCGTTTGTAGACCGATTGTCGGCGGGGGCCGCACGTTAGCTCCTGTGAGCCCTGGTGTGGGCCGGGGCTGTTAAGTGATTGTGATTGTGACGAATACACTTCGTTTATATATCTGTGCTAGTGTTTGTGTTTTTTCTTGTTTATTTTCATTGTGCGGGCTAGGCTAACTCGAAGCCCAGTTAGCCGGTCCGTAACACGGTCGATGAGGTGAATTTCGACCCTGAAGTGTAATAGACCCTACATCCGGGTACCTGTGTATGGTTGAAGACCCGCGTCATAATGCACAGTGTTGTTTCCCTCGTAAATCTTGTTTAGGAGCTTCTCTGTGCAGGGCTGGCTCACGGTGGAGAAGGGAGGGCAGCCATCCATGTTGATGTTGGCTACGTTGGTGGCAGCAGAGCCAAAGTTGACAAGCCTCCCAGTGACGATCAAATTGGCTATGCAGCCCCCAAAGGCTAAAAGACACAAGAGGCTCAGATGACGGTAAAGATCCAAACCTGGTCATGGTCAGTCAAAATGCCAATAGCAAACAAAAAATAAAGACATGGGTTTTTTCTTTGTAGGCGAGGCATGAAGGGGAATTCTTTGATACAGTGATAGTCAGAAAGCATCTTGGTGTTCATCGCTGGCCATGCGTCCAGTCTGTTTATACATCCGTCAAGGTGAAAATAATTACTATCAGTTTCAGGTCGGTGGAGGATGGAATGATTTCCTTGAACCCACTAAATGAAATATTAATCACGTTTATTCCTACATCTTTTTAAAAAACCATACCGCCACATAATGGCAAGGACATTTTTTAAATTCGCAATGAAGCTCGTTCTACATAATAATGAAACAAACCTTTATGAAAATCAATGAAACCTCTCTTCTGGGTCCATGTCATAGAATAATCTTGATCTGTCTCACCTTTATTGAGGATGGTGAGGTTGTTGCGGTCCAAGTAGCGGTCCACCTCGGAGTTGGGCGGAATTCCCGCCACGAAGAGGCTGGAGTAGGTGGGGACATCCATGAACACGGAGGAAAGTCCCTGGACTTCCGTCGCGCCGTCCACCGTCACATTGGCCTGCATCCCCGTCTTGCGGAAGTTGATGGTGCGCCAGAGGCCGTCACAGAAGCTGCGGATGCCTGCGTAGGTGTGGCCACCAGTGTGTGTACCGTTGCTGAACTGGAAGCGGAGCGCGTTGTTCATGACGGCCGCAAACAGGTAGATGTTGGTTCCCCCGTGCGCCATGAAGAGCAGCCCGTCGGGCATGGCTGTCCTGAACTGCAGGGATATCTCGATGTCGTCTCCACGCAGTATCTGCCTGTTGTCCATGGTCAACTCGGCATAGCCTGAACGTATGAGAAAATGTCCTGTCAGAGAAAGTGCAAGTTTGCCATCGTGTTCAACAGTAGCCACAGACGTGCCTTTGTAATGTGGCTCGTAAAGTGAGCAAAGGGCTTGGTCTCTGTGAGGGCTTGTCGGGATAACACTGCGCAAACAGGGCCGCACACCGTTTTTCCGATAAGATAAAGCTGTATTAAAACATGCTTCACATTCAGTGATTACTCCTGAGCTTGGTGTACACCCGTTTCGTATGCAACAGCCACAGTAAATATCTTGAACCACGTCACTCTGCTGTTATTCATGATATTCGGATGCAACTAGTTGCGAGAACTGGAGGAACAAAATTCATCAGTGTTCTAGGATGACTCCATAACTCATACCATCACATGACATCACAAACTTCAAACAATTAAATGTCACCTATCTCTATAAAATCGGGCGATGTTTTCTTTCTTTCTTTCTTTCTTTCCTTCCTTCCTACCTTCCTTCATATTTTCTACTTTTCATTATTTCTTTCATAAAAATGTTTGCCCACCATGACCTAGTCAGGCCGGGCTTACCGTTGCCCATGAAGTGGACGCCCTTGTCCAGGTTGAGAGGACAGCCCTCCCAGTTGAGGAAGGCCAGCTCGTTGCGGATAGACGTGGTCCAGTCCAGGCGGGTCCACACCTCCACTGGGTGCTGCTGGGTCAGAATCTCCAGGTCCCGGATGCAGCCCTGGAAGCCCTGGCGACTCACCTGCAAGGAACAGCGACTCTAAGGACAAGCAATAGCATTGGTGCTGTCATTCTTACTAGCGGTGGTGTAAGCTATGCCTCCAACTTCAGTACTTGTATCAGTACGATCACTAGCATCGTTACTGGCTTTAGAATTTACAACAACACAGCACTGCTACTGGCATTAGTGCCAGCAAATCAGCGTAAAGGCATCTGCGACTTTACTGCCTTTCGTCGGGTTTACTGTGATACCCTCAGAACAGAAAGAATTACCGTTAGATGCATTGTGATAATGAAGTGTACATGTACTTGTCTCCCAATACAAACAGACATCGATTTTGTTTGTTTGGGGTTTATTTGTTTGTTAAAAACTCAGAACATATATTCAGCACTACACAGGTGTGACAGACTTATTCATCATCGTGACGGGCAATATTTCTTTTGCGGAAAATAATTGTAACAAAAGACTTTGAGTTTGTTCCCACATCCTTCGATACGACCAGCGCAAGATCATTTTGAAGACATTTCAGGCAAGATTAAAACAGTGAATACACTCTCATAAAGAATTCAGTCTTGGCTGTCCAGGTGTCCGGCAAATCTCTGATGCCCAAATGAATCAATTAGTGCACCACAGAGTTTTAAGACTGTTTTGTGTCACAAAGATTCATAGCATGCCAAGGCTACTTTTATTATCTTGGAGACCATGAATGACCCTATGACAGACACACACACAGGCAGGCAGGCAGGCAGGCTGGCAGGCAGGCAGGCTGGCACACTGACAGACACGCACACAGACAGACACGCACACAGACAGACAGACACATAGACAGAGACACACAGACAGAGAGACAGACACACAGACAGACAGACACACAGACACAAACAGACACACAGACAGACAGACACACAGACACAAACAGACACACAGACAGACACACAGACACAGACACACACACAGACACACACACATACACACAGACACAGACACACACACACACACACACACACACACAGACACAGAGACAGACACAGACACACACACAGACACACACACACACACACAGACAAACAGACACACAGACACACACACAGACAGAGACAGACAGACACACAGACAGACAGACACACAGGCACACAGACAGACAGACACACAGACAGACAGACAGATACACAGACAGACACACAGACAGACAGACAGACAGACAGACACACAGACAGACAGACAGACACACAGACAGTCAGACACACAGACAGTCAGACACACAGACAGACAGTCAGACACACAGACAGACAGACAGTCACACAGACAGACAGACACACAGACAGACAGACAGACAGACACACACACACACACACACACACAGACAGACAGACACACAGACACACAGACACACAGACACACAGGCAGACAGACAGACAGACACACAGACAGACAGACAGACACACACACACACACACACACACAGACAGACACACACACACAGAGACACAGAGACAGACAGACACACAGACAGACAGACACACAAACAGTCAGACAGACAGACAGACACACACACACACAGACAGACACACAGACAGACAGACACACAAACACACACACAGACACACAGACACACAGACACAGAGACAGACAGACAGACAGACAGGCAGACAGACAGGCAGACACACAGACAGACAGACAGACAGACACACAGACACACAGACAGAGAGACAGATACACAGACAGACAGACACACAGACAGACACAGAGACACACAGACAGACAGACACATAGACAGATACACAGACAGACAGACACACAGACAGACAGACACACAGACAGACAGACAGACAGACACGCACACAGACATACAGACACGTGCTGACCATGTACACGTCAACCATTGCAATTGCTCTGGTGGAGACAATGATGCCACATACCCTCATCCCTTTTTCGCGTCTGAATGCGAAGTCTGCTGGCAGGCCACCGATGTATAGTCCTGTGGTTGGACCGATGATGCTGGTGTTTTCGCAGGATGCATCTCGAATCATGTTGACACCTGTGCCATAGAATGCATTCATTTCGTTTCATGTGTAGATGGGCGTGGGCTGGTCCATGAGCACAATATCAATTCTGAAGTCGCTTCACCTTCACGTTTGAAATGTATGATAAGAAAGGAACGGTTTACTTGAGAATACATTACTTTATCACATTTAAAGCAATAGGTACGGGAGTGGGATTTTTTAAAAGTTTCTTTTCTCTTTATTTTGTTTTACCCCGAGAAAGCCAAGAATGAATGTAGGTTATGTATGATCCAAATGATGAAAAAATACTCCATAGAACACACAAGTTTACGCACATTTTAAAATGCCACAAATGTGAATAGAAGGGAGAGATAAATTGGTAAGATATAGCAATAAATAATATCCCAAACAAGCAAACAAACAAAGCAAAAGAGAGAAGCAGATGCGAATTAGAGAAGCTCGGGTCCATAGCTACCCCTATACTTCTGGTCAATCCCCATCTCGCCGCTGATGCCGTTACGGAACACCTGCAGGAAGTGCCATATGCCATCGTTGTAGCGCAGACCTTCGTCGTCAGTAGTGGTCACGGAGGCGGGGATGCTGCAGCCTGTTGGCGTCAGCAGAACTAGTAGCAAGCACCGTCACCACACAGCAGGCAGAGACAACAGCAAGGCATGTAGTACCCAGAGGAATATGAACGAAGCGACTGGGGACGGCGAAACTTCTGTGCTTGAGGAATCTATTCTTTTTCTTTGAGTTTGTGACATTTGCTTTTAACTTTTTTGATTGGATACATTTGGTCATGACCACGTGGGGTGTCTCCTTTTGCTTTGTTTTGACCCGAAATTAAAAAGTTACTATCCATTTTGCATCACAGGAAGTTTCGTCGTCACAATAAAACGGATCGTAACCTGCAGAAAGAGATATTCCGCGACATAGTTTTGAGGCACCGCCACCATTCATCTGAGAATCTAGACGGCGCAACAACAACAACAACAGAAACCAAGGTGATGCAAACCCACCACCGTCAATGACTGCGAAAATCATGAACCAAGCGCGTTTTGGGCTGCCATCGAGACTGTGGCAGTAAAAGCCCAACCTTCGAGCTGGCCGTCAACTGAGAGATTTCCCTTGGCCCCCTCTCTTCGGACTGTGACGTAGTGCCACTCGCCGTCATTGCGTGACACATTGGCAGAGGAAACCTCTGCGATGCAACCTTGAAAAGCACAAATTAAGAATGGTCGTTTGAGGGGGCCAGCGCACATCCGGAGTGATTATCCTCAAAGACCATCGGAGGTCTCCAAAAGCGATATAAATCTTTAATATAAAACAGTTGGAGGGAATAGCCAAAGTTAAGCAAAGGTCATTAACCTAAATGACCTTCAGGGTGTCTAACAGAAATAGAGATTTACAAACGTTGGAGTCAATGGCCAGCGCACATTAAAAATGAGTATCCTCCAGAAATCATTGGAGTCTCTGGTGGGAATGGAAATTTCATGGCAAAAAAAAGTTGCCACCAAATAAGAAAGGCATTATAGTGTACAATGTGGAAGTAGAGGCAAAAAAAGTTACTCATGTCTCCACCTCAGAAGGACTCTTCAAGTGGCGTTTCCTTGTCGTGCCATCAGAACTAGCCTCTATTTACTTTCTGCTTTTCATTTTCCCACTTGCATGGCGGTTGTTCTTTACGCAGCTTATACTCTTATAAGGACTATCTTCCAGCACATTACACTGTCATAAACAACTGTAATTACTTATCTTCCGGGAGAAAATTTTGTTTTGTTCTGGCAGACAATGACATTTCCTTTTTGGTCGTGGTTGATCTCAAAACGTGGAAGTGGGTGGCGGTGGTGGTGCGCTTACAGTTTGTCGAGGACCCTGACAGACTCCCAGTGGAGAGAACTGGCCAGCTATTATGTAGTGACGGTACAACATCCATCAAAGATAACAGTATCATGACTGTTTTCCCTATTCAGGGAGAATTTACTCAGAGAGCGAGTGTTGTAGAGCACGTATATTTCAATTAACATGGGTTATACATGTAATTTATATGGTACACCGTGGGTCAACAGTCTGCATAATGAGTAAAACATTTATGTTTCGGTCACGAAATGTAATTATGTGCCATTAATATAAAGTAAGTTACCTTGGGTGTCAAAATAGAAGCGAGGTCTTCCAAATTCAAACTGTAGAGCTACGTATTCGTCCTGACTGCTGGATCCTGAGAAGAAGATGAGTCCGTCGTCGCTGGACAGTCGGAACCACATTCGTATGCCTGCAATGGTAAAGGATTGGTCGGGTGTAAAGGATTGGTCGGGTGTAAAGGATTGGCCGGGTGTAAAGGATTGGCCGGGTGTAAAGGATTGGTCGGGTGTAAAGGATTGGTCGGGTGTAAAGGATTGGTCGGGTGTAAAGGATTGGCCGGGTGTAAAGGATTGGTCGGATGTAAAGGATTGGCCGGGTGTAAAGGATTGGCCGGGTGTAAAGGATTGGTCGGATGTAAAGAATTGGCCGGGTGTAAAGGATTTTTCGGGTGTAAAGGATTGGTCGGGTGTAAAGGATTGGTCGGGTGTAAAGGATTGGCTGGGTGTAAAGGATTGGCCGGGTGGCCCAATGATCGGAGAGAAAAAGTGCAGCGGAGGAAGAACCATATATGGATGATAAGTCTTTATATAAAAGCATACGCTTTAAAAGAGGTAGTAAGCGGCAAGTCCATGCAAAAAGATTGCTTGTTGGGAATGAAAATGTAGCATCATGTTTATATAGTGCCAATACAAAAAGTGCAACATCTGCGGACTTCTTAGATGGTATCAAATTTGCCTTCTGTACTTTAAAGAATGTGGCGGAAACTCTCACTAGGACAGTATACGTGTGCAATAAGAAAGCGATCAGTTCCAACGCTTGATGCAACGTCATCAGAAACAATCATACATGACAGATAAAAAGACAGAGCCAGACAAAAAGTAGAAACAACAGGAAAGGAGGCGACATGTGATGAGATGGGGAGTAAATTCATAACCATTTCTTATGTGACTGTGCATGGGAAACAAGGCTAAAGTGAAAAAAGTTTTCGAGAAAACACTAAGTAAAGTTATCAACACATTAAGTCACGTGTATATATGTATATAGTTTACGTCACTGTCAAACATGATATATTTCCTATATCAAGAAGTTTTTTCTGAAATATGCATGAATAAATAAATAATATTGTGGTTGAAATATCTCACGTTGCCATTTTTCGTACTTAAGTTTTGTTTTCTCATGTCCGGTCATACACGAGTATTTTTTGTTGCAATCCATCGCAACCCAATCTCCTACATTAACATGGCCTGTACTACAATAACCCCACTTAAACAATTGTCCTTCCCTCGTAGGTATTATATTATTATTCCCCACATCATAATCCCCCTGGGCCTATATTCATAAACTGAGAAGTTGTCAACGAAGCAACTCCTGCGGGGAGGACATGGCTCCATACAGTACGTTGTCTCAAGCATTTGAACTTCTCGGTGGCCTAAATTTGGGGAAAACTCAATGTTGCTGCCATATTTAATCTATTATTCTGAAAATCTTGGGATCATTAAACAGAAACATCTTTGAATGTGTTTACGTCATCGCAACTGTCGAATGGACATATTGGGTCTGGTGATTTCCTAGTACTCAAACTGACAGACCAGATGGTTTGGGCTCTAGGTTTAGTTACCCTAGCCGGGTTCTTTGTTACCTTAGCAAAAGTTTATATTGCTGGACAAATTGGTCAGGATGGACCCACCCGGCGCTTGTGAATAAAGTTTTTCTAAATCTGTCTGCAGGGTAAAATGTATCCTCAGCTGGGATTGCGCACAGTGTGATTATGAACACAGCCCCTGACTGCTTCCCTACCTGTGAAGGCCACGTTCTGGGTCAGGGTTTCTGCAGGGTAAAATGTATCCTCAGCTGGGATTGCGCACAGTGTGATTATGAACACAGCCCCTGACTGCTTCCCTACCTGTGAAGGCCACGTTCTGGGTCAGGGTTTCTGCAGGGTAAAATGTATCCTCAGCTGGGATTGCGCACAGTGTGATTATGAACACAGCCCCTGACTGCTTCCCTACCTGTGAAGGCCACGTTCTGGGTCAGGGTTTCTGCAGGGAAGAGGTAGTACCCGCCGCCAGGGAAGCGCGTGCCCTTGCTGACGCGTGCAGGGTTGCTCAGGGCGATTGTGGTCTTCTCCACCGTGTAGGAAGGGTCGGGGCCGTTGGGGAAAAGGGGCGCCTGCCACACGATGCCCATCACCGTCGAGTTGACGCCATCCACCAGCGGCTTCTGCAGCAGGGCGGGCACTGGCGGCGCGCGGAGAATAGAAGGGAGTCATGGTAAAGATAAAAGTGTTTAATCCATCAACCTCTATCCAATGTAGGCGCAGAAACCGCACACGTCTACATCCCCTGGCAACTGTTTGTCTCATTTTCACTCCAATACCATCTCAACTGCATGAGGAGCACGCCACCCAACAGCGGATGTGGGCAAATTGGTTTAAGAATGTTCATTTTCGGCCATCAGGGGTACCCAGTTTTACCTCTGAGTAGAAAGAGGCAATGTGAGACAAGCGCTCTGTTCAAGACTACAATCCTGGGATTCGCGCAGCTTAGAACGCCGAACCTACTGACCACAAGCGACTGCAGGGCCAAAGCTCTCACCACCCAGCCAGAGCTCTACAGTAGCTTCGTTTTGGGAGCTCTGCAGCCTCTCTTTCCCTGGTTTGAGAAAATTCGTCCAGTGGGATGGATGGTGTTTTACGGCCTATCAGCATTTGAAGGCTATGTAAGGCCATTACAGACGAATATCACTAGAACAGTTTAGAGGAAACGCAAATCAAGTCATGGTGTCCCTTGTTATTCGCCTCTTACGAATCGCGTAGGGAGACGTGGTGGGTCAATTCTTACCCTGAACCCACAGGGGGTCACATAGGGAGACGCGGTGGGTCAATTCTTACCCCGAACCCACAGGGGGAGGTCCAGTGGGGTCATGACCGCTTTTACATAAAATGGGCGACACATGACAAGGAGAGGAAGAATCGATCTTCATAACTTCTCGTAAGGTCAGTATTTCTTTAATGTGTCGAAGCAATGCATTTTGAGCTGTGGTTTCTTCTATTTTCTCTTACAGATGTGATTTATGTCATCATTTGAGTCAGATTAAAAAGTAAGAATAATTCAACTCTCACATTATTATCCTAGGCACGATTTCATACAAGCATCAGGTTTGTATGCATGTCTTCCGTTTGCCATGGCTATCCGAACACCGCTTCAATAACTTGGAGCTGCTGAGATCTGCATCACATGCCGATAGAAACACGAGCAAAATAATCCATGAAAATATTGATAATTTTAAAACACACTAATATGGTCCTTTTTCATATCATTGAAAGAGTATGTTTATAAAATAAGATCAAACATCACGCCAGGAAAATGATCAGGGACAATAATCTGATGTTCTGTCGTAACGGAAAGCTTTTCCCGTTTGTGTTATAACGAGATGTCTTACCTCCAGGCAGCGTTCTGCCCACAGAGGAGGAGCTGTTGACACAGCCCATGCTGTTGCATGCTCCCACCATGAACTGCTGCTCTGCATAGGGTGTCAGTGACGTCACCACATAGAACAAGGTGGTTCCACTTAGCTCCTGCACTAGCTGAAAATGGACGAGTACCGCAGTTAAGACCGTTTCAATGGTGACTTTATACACGCTTGCCACAAGCCGAGCTACAGATCATGTAAAAAAGGCAACGCCACATAAATTCACATGTTGTCCATATTATGAACGTGATTTCCAGCATGCCACACTTTATCTCATGCAATAGAATTAACATGTTCACGAAAGAACCCACGCGCTGTTAGTGTTGTCTTGAATCTTGTAGGTATGGCCCGTTGCAGAAAAAAATGTCATGCTCTCTTCTACCTTTGAAAAGGAAGCAGGAAACACATTGGCACGCCGACTTCGAAGATATATATTTGGAAAATTGTTTGATCTAGTTTAATTAAAATCTCACAGTTTTTAGAATCAATGCAGTAAACCGTACCGTTTCTATGCAATTGTTAAAGAGGCTGTATTGCAAACAAGGCACCAATCGACTGCTAAGTTCCGCAGATGATATATAGAATCTGACAACGAAGTCAATAGAACTTCAGCAACTTATCCAGTGCTTGCGCAAAAACCTGACCAATATATTATTGATTGGTCTCAGTTTTTTAATGTTTCAATAGATAGACAGAAGAACTTGTGTAAAGTATCTTGTCCAAGAAGCTGGTGGTTGACGATACTGGTAAGATGTGTGTTGGTAGAAGGGCGCTACTATAGGTATGTCGACAATCAGTAACGCTTGACATGGGTCAGATGAATAGCTCAAATGAACATGCACATATTTGTCCGGGAATACATTTTCAACGCAAAGTATCGTTTTCCGCAATAAAAGGAGATAGCAGGGTTTCAACTATTTTTCAAAACCTCATATTTACCAATTCATTAGTCTGGTTGGGCAACGCAAATATTACATTTGAATAAAATGATCTCTCTATATATCCAATTCCTTCGAGACGCTGTCATCTTGAATGCTCTCAAGCACCAAAAAAAGGGAAACCCGGCGTACCAAACGCCATGAAAAATTCCAAACCCACTGTTACATCCCACTTGAACACTGTCTGCAGTTGAGGGTTTAAAAAATACCAGTTGTTCGCGACCTTTATGTGAATTTTTTCCAGAGCAAGAAAACAATCACTATACGTTTATCGAAAGACCGGGTTATATTTTCTTCTTGAATGAAATTTCGTCTAATGCTGGAATTGTAACCAACTGGTGGACACTCCCCGGTGGCGCTCTGCGCTGCTTGGGACCGCACATGGTCGAGGCACTGGAGTAGACCCCGAAAGCTCTATCAAAATGTTTTATTAAACCGATATTCTTCCCGTCCCAGGGATAGAACCACGGCACTGCGCCTCGCACATCGTCCAACCCCAAAGCATGCTCGTCCATCTCCGCCTGTCTAAGGACATGGTTTCAACAAGCGAGTAGAGGCTGAGGGGCATTCTAGTCCACTAGAGACTTTGCCTGACTCGGGTTCACAGCATGGCTGAGGGGCTGACCGTATACTCAAGCAAGAGGGGAGAGCATTGGGGGTGGGCTGCCAGGAACTGGTGTATATAGATAAGAGCGAAGGGAAGGGAAGTTCCTGTAAGTGCTTATTGTTTTTGCTTTTGCACGTCATAGACGTTGAACCAAAGCTAATGCAGTCATACAGAGGGGTAGGTGCATCGTAAAAGTTCACAAAGTAGCATTCACACACAGACAGAATTACACGCATGGACATATTTACGACGGAGGGTTGCAGCCAGTACAATATTGTCTATATATTTTAATAAACCTAGATTCTTCCCGTCCCAGAGATAGAACCACGGCACTGCGGCTCGCATATCGTCCAACCCCAAAGCATGCTCGCCTATCTCCGCCTGTCTGAAGACATAGTTTCAACAAGTGAGTAGAGGCTGAGGGGCTGACCGTGTAATCAATCAAGAGGGGATTCCAGCTGAAGACAGGGTTGTCCAGCAGCAGCAGCCATATTAATGCACTTCTGCGGAAGTAATCTGATTTACTACGCCAGGAGCCTATTATTGATCATATTCCCTTCAGACCAAAATACAGATCCCAAGAACCAAACCTCAATGCTCGTAAATACGCATCTACATGTACATGTATAGTTACCACCATTCTCATTCCTCCTTTCAGGAGCACCTCACTCACCTGCCAGGTCCGTGGCGGGGCAAAGGGGTCCACGGTTACGTTGGTCCTCCTGTACTGGTACAGCCTGTAGGACACCACCCCGCCTCGAGACGCACTGTCCGAAGGGGCAGGCCAGGACACGTTCACGCTGGTGCTGCTCAGTCCCACTACGAAGGGTGCAGGTGTGGACAGAGGGGCTAGAAACAAGAGATACAGCACTTTTGCAAAATATCGCTCCTTGGTAATATCTGTGGATAAACGAAAGACGTCTAGCTGTCAATGTAAATATAAAAATGTCCCTATCGTTTGCTTTTCTGAGCATTGGTTGTAGTTCGGATTCATTTACAACGCCCCAGCTGAGCTCCATATCGATGAAAGAATTTTCCCCATCAGTTGCCCTTTTGGCGTCTCAAAATCCGTGTGCGCGTAGATTATTACATCACCATCACAACGACAATAACAACTGTCATCGT
>JAWQFJ010027081.1:102500-107500 GCA_034096865.1 Theodoxus fluviatilis
AAGCACCCATGTGCCAAGGACAAAATGTCCCAGTGTTGCGGGAACACTTAATCCACCTGGACCATTAACCAGCTGGAGTGGGCTTCATATGTCTATGGTGTGATAGCAACGGCAATCCCTGATATGGACTATAATGATCAGACAAAGGGGCCGATGTCAGACTATAAAACTAGAACAACAAGAAAAGGGTGACCTATGAAGTCTAGTGATGCGACGTTGCAGGGGCAGCCTTTTGAAGACTTCACTCCTTCTACAGGACTGAAGAGGGAGTTAACTCTCCGAAAGCTTGCCCCTGAAAAATCACATCGCCAGACTTCATAGGTCACCCTTCTTTTGTTGGATTATAATGATGACGTTGACGTAACTAAATTGACAACCAAAACCAATTTCAATATTAGCTTAAAATAGTAAATGGCGTAATTATAGTCCGTTTCAGGCTTGCCTTTACTAGCATATCATAGCCCTATGAAACCTGCCTCAGCTGCTAGTAATCAGATCTACATGGAAGAAGTGTCAGTGACACGGCTCACCTATGACGTTTTTCTTGCAACCGCACTGCCCAGTGGTGAGGTGACAGGCAGTGCTTCCGTTGACGGCGCCGTCTATGAAGCAGGAACATGGCTGGCAGCCGTCGGGGTTTCCGGAAGTCAGGTTGTAGTAGCCATCCCGGCATGCATCACACTGCCTGCCACCAGCGTTCACACGGCATGCGCACTGGCCTCCCACCTGTCGCCCAAGCAAGCAGAGTGTGAGACAGAGTGAAGGAGTTGGTGTTTGTAAAGATGTAGAAATATTGCCTTGCGACATCGATTGACACCGGGCAATCTCAGCAACCGCTGAAGTGAAAATAGTACCGTATGTAATAAACATTAATCTGACTTTTAAAGGTTTGCGAATATAACAGAAAAACTAAAAAGTGTATGCAACATTGATCATGCCCACTAAATCCAAATTGTTTTGTTCTACAAACAGTCTGCTTTCAAGCGTGACTGCGTGCTTCGAGAGATATACGAATATCAAGCAAGCAAAGGGACCTCTTCTTTTTCTTCGGTTGTCCCTTGCTTCAAGGATGACCGATTTCGCTCCCATCCCCAGGGGTCCTTTGATGGCTCTGCAGACCCAGTCTGGAGCGGCAAAGTTCAAAGCAGGTGGGGCACTGGCATTCCGTGGCTGTCACGGGGGCTACCACCGCTGTGTGTCGCCGCTCACGGGCTGCTCGCTGCGGATGCCCTGCAAGTGATTGCTCGCCACCGTGAGCGATCCTGCGCTGCCTCCTGAAGCTTGAACGGTCCGATACCACAACATCTCAGATCTTCCTTCAGATTGTCTCAATAGCGCTTGCGCGGTCTATCAACGGTCCTTCTTCCACGGGACAGTGCGCCGAAGAATAGCTCCTTCTGGATGCGGTTGTCGCCAATCTTAACGAGGTGACCCGACCCTCTGAGCTGGGACGACAGCAGCATTGCCTCCACAGAGGGAGTCTTCGCACTGTCTAGGACCTCAGTATAAGTCACTTTGTCGTGCCACCGTATGCCCAGGATGGATCGAAGGGTACGCAAGTGGAACCTTTCCAAATATCTAATGTGTCGGCAGTATACATACATTATATATACAGGGACCGCTAATGCAACTAATATTATGTTTCCTTCCACTCAACAGAGAAAACCCTAAAACTACGATTATTTCAGCAATACCTCACCTGCAAGTCATCGGGTTTTTTATGTGTGTTTTTGGGGGCGGTGGAGGGTGAGGTGGGGGGTGGGGGTGGGGTTGGGGGGTGAAAGTAGATCACGAGTCTGTCTTTTGAATACCGGTAAGTTCATATCTATCCATTCGCTGCTTTTGGTTCCATTGAAATAAAACTTAGAAGCAGTCAGACTTTGCATGCGTACTTCAACCAGCGTTTTTTAAAAATCTTTTTTCAATCTGAAGGACAAAGCCCAACCATGTGTCCTACCTTGTCGCAAACCATGTTGCCGTTAGCAACGCCCATGACGCTGCAGTTGCAGGGCTGGCAAACGTCGGGGGCATAGAGGCTGTTGCCCTCGGGCCTGTAGTACATGAAGGTGCAGCTCTGGCACTGGGCTCCCTCCGTGTTGTCTCGGCAGTTCAGGCAGACCCCACCCCCTCCCCTCGTGTGGTCATTGGGGAAGGGATCTATGGAAGCGTTGTAGACGCAGGAGCTGGCGTGTCCGTAGCACTGGCAAGGCCGGCAGTTGTACGGCTCCACTCGGTCCCCGATGCGGAAGGGCTTGTCGTTGTAGAGGGGCTGGCAAAGCTCGCACTGAAATAAACAAGTGCTTGTAACAGGGTGGCTTGGCACGTTCATAGTAATTATTTGTCACAGCAGTGCGATGAAGTGAGCCATTTTATCCCTCCAGGTTTACTGGAGGTCCTACAGACTTTATCTGTCTGTGTGTGTGTGTGTGTGTGTGTGTGTGTGTGTGTGTGTGTGTGTGTGTGTGTGTGTGTGTGTGTGTGTCTGTCCCGACTCAACGGCTGATTTCTCAAAAACTACTGGACGGATTTCCTTGACATTTTGCACACTAACTGGAAATTAGGTCCGATTGAATGTTTCAAATTTTCAGAATCGAGGCTTGAAGAGAAAGTGGTTTTTTAAGGTCGTACACTCGACATCGCCTCCCCAAATACTCCATTCATGGAATGGCGAAATTGCGAAATGTGTGACGTCATCAACAACGTGACGTCATTTGCGAGTAGAGTTTTGAGGATAATGAATTTCAAGAACATTGGTGAAAGGATAAAGAAGGATTTTTACGATGCAAGAAGTCAATTGATGGAATGGCGACCCACTCCACAGCCACGCCCCTTTTCTCGCTGTATCTCGCGTGGTTACAGTTGCAGGCGCCAAAATGGCTTCCGAATGAACGCAGACTAACTGGTTGCATTGTATTCCAAACAGCATTTGTGTCTCATTTTTGCCAGACAGTGAGAAGATTTCTCAGACTGTGATAGACAGGGGTATGAATAAATACTACTCATTGCCCTCCAGGTTCGCAGGGCTAAATCTTTTTGTTCTTAGTTTCCAACGACCTGCTCAGTCCACATAAAGAAGGTCAGTTTATGATTGCTTGTATTATAAAGCAGAGAACATCTTTTCAATGTTGCACTAGTCTTGTCGTGTTGGTGCCTAAGTTAGTGATTTTGAGTGCACAGTGTTAGTTCATTTCGATTTGTCTCCGCCATATGCTTTGCGCTGTTTACCGCTCTTTGAGTTTAATGTACTTGGGTGGCGTAGTCAGTAGTGGATAGACCTTTCGGTAATTTTCACGCTACCAGCGGAGATTGTGTCAAATAAATGCAAACTGCTTATTAATTTCAAATTATTTTTAAATATCGAAATACGTTGAAAGTAAGTATTTAGTTCCCCTTTTTGTTTGCTGTATTTTCAGTGTTTCACCTCTACAGCACTATGACATGTATGCAAGATGACGATAGCGTCCATGCCATTCTGCAAATAAATTATCTGACCCAGATTATTGGTGCGACGAGCTTATATGATGTGCTCGGTGACACTCTCTGTATTCTCATCCCGTATATATGTTGAGAACAAAGGCAGAACACATACTGTAAACACGGCAATAGTCTGGCATAGTTCTGCAGTGAAAGAGAGAAAACGAGTGTCGTTGAATCGAAATGCATGACAGTGTAAATTTTGTTAATATTCACAAATTCACATTGATACAAGTGGCTCGAAATAAATCTTTCGCACACTGCGCAGTTCGCATAGCAGCCATAATAAAGTAAAGAGAAAAAACCACCACCACACAGAGAGAGAAAAAAGGACATACAACTGAATGATGCAGCCGTCATAAGAAACGGTGACAGATATGAGATCTGGAATGGAAGACGGGGGTAATTGGGGAAAAAAAGCGTTTTTCCCGTTTTGTGTGAGTGAGTGTGTGTGTGTGTGTGTGTGTGTGTGTGTGTGTGTGTGTGTGTGTGTGTGTGTGTGTGTGTGCGTGCGTGCTGAGGGGGTCGGGGGTGGCGATGGGTAGGGTGGGGAATGGGGTGGGGGAAGCAGATGCAAAAGCAGAAGACTTCCATCTGTTCAAGACTTGATGTCAAGCTTTGGATATACCCCTGTGATCCTGTACACAAAGCCGTGTGTGACTTACTTCAAAAGCTACAGTGGCACTACAGACATCCTGTTATCCCTCCAGGTTTACTGAAGGTCCTACAGACTTTATTGTGTTTTTTTAATGCCAAAACCTGGAGGTTCAGCGCCAGCGGTTTTTATTCAAACCCCAACCCTTCAGGAACAACGCTTACAAAAAAGGACAACAACACTATTGACTGTATGAAAAACCAGTTTCAGAAAAGGAATGCAATATAGAAGAAACTAAACAAATCAGTATGAACATTCTATCAAGGTTACAGTCGTTATTGAACAAGCTCAAGCACATGTGTTACATCCCTCGTTCCCGTGCGCATACAATAGCACAGGTACACGAACGAACACAAAGAAAAATTTTATTGGCATACCCTGTTGCCCTCCGTGAAGCTGTCTGCGGAACAGCTACACTTGTAAGGTAACGAACTCGTATTGCAGGCATCAGCATGGCCGTGGCAGTTGCATCTGCAATGAGGGACAGAGATTGTGGTGTCCGTAGACCACCAGAACAACCGCATACGACGATGTCATTAAATCCAGCCCCCTATGGGTTGGTGGTGAGAATAGACCCACCGCGTCTCCCTACCCGATTCGTAAGAGGCGAATAACTAGGGACACCGTGACTTGAATTACGCTTACTTTTAACTCTTCCAGTGATTATGTGCTTAATGGCCTGACATAGCGTCCAAAGGCTGATAGGCCGTACTCATCCATCCATCCATCCATCCATCCATCCATCCATCCATCCATCCATACATCCATTCATACATCCATACATCCATCATTAACGCACAGATATTCCCAAAACGGTGTTGTCTCTCTGGCAGGCCAAAAACCATTCGTACGATCAAAAGATACGTAGATT
>JAWQFJ010027081.1:112500-120000 GCA_034096865.1 Theodoxus fluviatilis
TTTCACTTGTGCCAGTGAATTGACATTGAGGTATTTGAAAGTATGGTGTCTTGTATGTAGACGAAATGGCACCCTTCATCCAGAACTGTCGGTCCTCGTGTTTCATGTGTGGATGTTAGTTGTCATTCAACTCCGATTCACACAGACTTCAAGTGTTAGTAGTATTTCATACACAAACTACCAATGTTTTCATTCATTTCACGCCACCTCTCAAGATCTGATCTATGCCACATTTTGTTTAATCTGGGAGCTGTTTTATCCACACGCAATAAAAATCTACCCTGCTGGCAGCAGACGACAAAACTTTCCAGTTCAATTAAACTCAAATTTTCTCCGCTGCCGAGTCAAAACGAGGGATTTTCTGGTCAGTTACATTTCACACAAGCTTACAAAAGTGATGACCATCACACAACATTATAAATGAAGGAATAAAAGTCACAAGCATCAATGCATATTCAACAAAGAATAGAAACACGGGATGCATCCTAATTCACATACAACATTTCTACGGATAGCAAAGCAAAACAATATCAACAGCACAGCATGTCGACTCATACATGTAAATTTATCATACTGCCATGTCGAGCAATGTTGTCACTCTACTCTGCTCACTTTTTTTCACATCAAAGCAGAATCACCCTAGACAAAACCCTGAATCCTCGTGTATTCGTGATGTCAAACAGACGAGGAAGAAGATATATTATATATTTAAAAAACAGAACCAAAAAACTTATATCCGGCCTCTGATGCAATCTCCCCGTGGACACATAGGCAGTTGTGTCCATATACTTTTGAGTCATAATTCCTGCACGAATACTGTCCAAACTAAACATTGGCCTGTCAAGCCTCTCACAGAGCTTGCTAAATCGGTGTCATTCCTGGGTTTGGATGACTGCACAAAGAAGCGATCCACCGGTTCCCCGTGGGAGACACTTGAGAAATCGGAAGCAAATTTAATCGTCTTATGGCAGATTACAACTAATGACTGTCTCAGAGAGAGAGAGAGAGAGAGAGAGAGAGGGAGACATCAAGCACATATCCGAAGACAAACACACACAAACAAACACACACACACACACACACACACATACAAACGCGCACACACACACGCACATGCACGCACACTCACACACACACTCACACACAAACAAACACACACACAAACATACACTCACACACACACACAAACACACACACACACACACACACATACACATACAAACACACACACACACACACACACACATACACATACAAACACATACACACACACACACACACACACACACACAACACACACTCTTAGGAACCTACATGTGCGACGCTTACACACACGCAAAGGGACATAAAGACAGGGAGAATGATCTTTTTCAGTGTATGCAGCATAAAAGATACGCACTAAACTGTGCAAAAAAAACACCACACAAGTGGCCTTGAAAAACAAAGGGCAACACAACCCGAAATCGCTGAGACTGGTACACCGGCTGCAGCCGTGCATGGCGGTGTATGACGGATATGCAGAAAACTGGTTCAGCTTCTCATAAACTTTATTTCCGAGCCAACTCACCCAGTCAGGGCGCATGAAAAGCGGAGCAAATCGTTTGTCGAGTCATGGATTTGAGCTTCAGGGCACATCAAGCGCTCGTACCGTGTGCCGCGAAGGCCCAAACCCAAAATAAATGCATTTGATTCGACCACCTGTCGCATGGGCGCCACAATCAATAACTAAGCAGTATATCACTGGCGCGATTCCCGAATGAAGGCGGAGAAGTAATGATTTTGGCATAGCGAAACATTTCAAAGCGAATTATTGTCACGTCTCTATTTAAATGTTTTGCAACGTGTCGCCTCCGATGTTTCTCTCGTTGACATTCATTGCACGCGAACAACGTAAGTGAGATGCTTTGATGGTACAGAAAAAAAACAACGATCATTTATCACGAAACGGCTCGACGAAATGTAATCTGCATGGCATGATACTGTCCATCTGGCCCTGTCATAAATAAGTTTACGATAAATATTAGTAAATATGACGTGAGACACAACGCCGTGATGACCTGATGTAGAATGTTTTGCGCGTCTGAAAAGTTTCTGACATAATACCCCAATTAAAAATTCAGTATTCTTTCGCCTGTCATACAATGACAGAGAGATCAAAATTCCTATGAGATGCAAATATTTCTGCATTTCAAACAGGAATCGTATGCAGGATCTTGGCGAGAATATCAAAAGGGTTTTGTACCGGAATGAGTAAGGGACAGATTCGTATTTTGCACCTCCGTCTCCACTGGTAACCTTATCGTTCCACGTGAATTATCTCTTTCCTGACCTAGATTACTCCGTCAGTGCACATTGATAGTGTTATTAATTTTTTTAACGCCTGGAGAACAGATAACTTTCAAGATCACTTTTACTGGGGGAAGTGAAGTGGTGGGAAATTTGCATTCAAGAAATATCGAACTAGGTTATTTCGTAACAAGATAGTTATATTGTGGACCCCACGTGACTGGTCGTGACCATGCCCGATGCAGAGGGGTGGAGGGCATGAAAAATGTATGGGCAATCACACCAGAAGTCAGGGTTACACAAGGAAGACTTCCCAACCTTAATCAAGCCAGCCCATGAAAGATGTAGAACAGGTGAGCTGATAGAGTACACCAGAGTCTTCGGTGGGCCTGGTCTGGCCCAGAACTCCAGACGCACGCACACGCAGCACTAAGAACACGCGTTGTTTCCTCGCGTGTACTCGACGCTGCTGACCTTCTCCATAATGAACTAGTGAAGTACACTTCCTGTTCTACAGTTCCTTCAACAGTACAGCAGCCATCGGGATGGCTCCTAAGAAAACAGAAACTGAATGAAAGAAAGTCATCAAAAATTGTATAAGAATTATTCTATCGCAATTAAGTTTTAAAAATGTTCAAAACATTTTGCTGGCTACAGAGTAAGTTGTTGATGTGGTTTAATTCGTATAGCTTCGTGTATGTGCAAAAGGAAAAGAACAAAATGTTTTTGAGATTATACATAAATAAAATTCTTATTAAATTGCACATAACATTAAACTCAGACCAATGAAACCTTTCATTACGAGTATACTGAATGTACCTCAAATTCGTGCTGAGTACAATACTTTGTCAGTGCATAACTTTTGTTCGGACATTTTGTTGCGGAGAAGTGATAAGAACTAAGGGGAAACATTCCGATCGGTACCTTAAAGGACAAACTGGAACAAATGTGCGATGTACATATTGATAAGAGTGGTCTTGAGGAGTGTAAAACTGGTCTGATCTGGTCTGGACGTGATCGATAACCCATTACATAACCATTTGATCATGAAATGTATTAATCGCTTCTGCCGTGGCATAGTGTTTTATTTTGTCTACTAAAACTGCTTCTAGGATTGTGAACTAGGTAAGCACAAGAAAATGATTAGCAAATTTCATCACATGTTGTCTTTTAAACTATTTCTTTAAAAAAAAGTGTACCAGAAACATTACACAGCAAGCCATTATCAATGTAATTCTAAGCAAACGTTGCATAGGGAAAACATGGGTGTGGTGCAGTTTGGTCGATGCTGATGGCAACTGCGTCAACAAGTTCAGTCAACATGAAAACTAACACAGCCACAAGGACTTGGCAGTTGCACCAGCTGCAGGGACGCGAGTACAGGGAGTGAGGCAGGCGTCAGATTTTATGCCTGAAACCCAAGGCTTTTATCACGAGTAAATGTCTGGATCAATGATATTCCTTTAGACAGGTTTTCTGGCGTATAATAAAGATGTGAGTCACCCACAATCTGCCATGAGCACTGACATTCCTGCTTGACCCAATTTTCGAAAAAGAAAGCTGGATTTTCATAAGTTCTGGAACTGTCTTGATCGATGATCGGATGGATTTCATCAAAGACAATAATTATTTATCGATTTTGTCGCCTTTGTGTCTAGAAAACTCAATGGTTTCACAATACATGTAAAAACAGAATAATGTGGCTGAGAGCATGTGGAATCCAGGCGTGTTATCAGAGCAAGTTTTCCTTTTGAACTGCAAAATCTGTTTTCCAATGACTTCAGTAAATTAATTTTACTTACACAAATAAATGCAAACTTCTGCTGACATCTTGCGCACACTGTGTTTTCACTCAACTTAGGAGCGCGCAGGTACGCACACATATGCAGAAAAGCAATCAATGAGGCTGATTCCGAGCGATCAACTAATTAAACTCAATCAGAAACAAAGTTAACACACTCAAAATCTCATACTAGCACGTCTGTACACCTAAAAAACCATGCAGGCGCAATCTTCGTGAAAAGAAACACGCACGCACGCGCACACGCACGCGCACACGCGCACACACACGTGAGCGCGCGCATACACACACATGTACATACACACACACGTACACACACGCACATACATACACGCACACATATGATCACGCACACGCGCACACACACACATACACACATACAGGCGCACACACACATACACGCACATACATGCACACAAACACACATACGCACACACACACACATACACGCACACGCACACATACGTACACGCGAGCAATGACACACACAGACACACAGACAAACACACACACACACATACACGTACACTAACACACACACATATCACGCACACATGGACGCATGCGCGCGCGCGCACACACACACACACACAGAGGCAGGTCCGAAACAGACCTGTAGAGCGACATGTATCCAGCTTTCTTTGGGCAGTGTCTGGTTGAGGGAGACCTGGGTCAAGGAAAGACCACTCTGCAGGTATACCAGGGCCACGCCGGAAGTCCCGACATGCACCTCCACCACGACGCGGTTGTTCTCGCTGACCTTCTGGAACAATGACCTACAAAGGACAAAAGTTCAGGACAGTGATTTAGCGCTTGTCACTTTGTATGGTAAAGGGTGGACTGAGTATATGTGAGAGAGAGAGAGAGAGAGAGAGAGAGAGAGAGAGAGAGAGAGAGAGAGAGAGAGATTGATTGATTGATTGATTCTTTATTTATCAAGGATAAATATTTTGGCATTTCTGCCTATCATGCAAGAGAGAGAGAGAGAGAGAGAGAGAGAGAGAGAGAGAGAGAGAGAGAGAGTGAACAAAGTGTATTGTGTAGGCCATTGGCCCATTACAATCAGAAACAGTACATGATATGGTCAACATGTGTTTTCTGCACAAAAACAATGACTGAGGGAGCACTTTTGAATACTATATTGTGAGAGCTCCGCTTTGGTATTGCAAGGTGCATATTATACAAAAAGTGAGTAAGTTGTCTCTGGGTCAGTAGCTTCCACTCTTCATTTGAATGCATAGTACAAATGGGCACTGACAGCCCGCAAAGGGCCTGTCTCCTTTGTAGAAAGCAGCTGAACAAGAGCCTCTGCGTCCTTGCATTGCACATATGGAACTATACACTTCATTTGAATATCTTCATATGCTGGGCAGTACAGGACAAAATGCTGTTCAGCTTAATCTTTTTCATGACAAGCTGGACATAAAAGTTGGTATTCCTCTTTATTATATCTCTGTTTGTGTACCATCATCTCGCTAATACCAAATCGAAATCGTATCCAGACATATCTGAAAACTTTCCGGATCAGAGTATATAGATAAGCTTCAATCCCAAAATATGTTTTTTAATTCTCTGTACAATATAAAACGAGTCCTCCTATTCAAGTCATTCTCCCAACTGGTGATGAATCTCTTTATCAATTGTTCTTCGAGTGTTTATCAAAAGTTGCGCTCATTAACAACTTTTTGATCTATCCATGCATTCTCAAACCCATTTTCATTAAGATAGACCGAAATTTCAAAGCACAAGTATTACTTTCAAGCTTACCTCACATAGACTTGTATACCATATGTGGGTATCTTATCTACATTAGTCCATTTTAAGTAATTTTAGCCAGTATTTAATAGATCTTATCACAATATAGATATGCAAAGGATATCTTCCCGTATCACCATAGGCAACAACATTAGTTGTTCTAGCACTGACATTGAAATAGTGTTTTAACATTTGTAAATGTACACTTTCGATCGTTTGGGTATCATCTGAGTCCCATACTTCAGAGCCATATAAAAGTCTTGGTTGAACTTACGAGTCCAAAGTCTTGAAAAATACATCTGGGGTTACATGCGTAAGCCTGAGAGAGAGGAGAGAGACAGAGACAGAGAGACAGAGACAGAGAGAGACACACAGAGAGAGACAGACAGAGATACAGAGAGACAGACAGAGAGAGAGAGACGGAGACGGAAATGGAGAGAGAGAGAGAGAGAGAGAGAGAGAGAGAGAGAGAGAGAGAGACAGACAGACAGACAGAGAGAGTGTGTGAGAGACAGACAGACACAGACAGACAGACAGACAGACAGACAGACAGACAGACACACAGACAGACAGACAGACAGACACACAGACAGACAGACAGACACAGACAGACAAACACAGACAGACAGACAGACAGGCAGTCAGACAGACAGACAGACAGACAGACAGACAGACAGACAGACAGACAGACAGACAGACAGACAGACAGACAGACAGACAGACAGACAGACAGACAGACAGACAGACAGACAGTCAGACAGACAGACAGACAGACAGACAGACAGACAGACAGACATACAGACAGACAGACAGACAGACAGACAGACAGACAGACAGACAGACAGACAGACAGACAGACAGACAGAGATGAGAGACCCCATAGAGAAGGACATGAAGATAAATAAAACGTGTCATTATAGTTTTTCTCTCCCGTGAAGAGATGTAATTCTTCTTACAGTTTGTTCAGAGGTGGACAAATCGTGGGATCGACAACATCATTGGAAAGAGGTTTCATACGTGACAGTGGGAAGAAAACCCGGTGTTATCTAATGTTTCACACAACGCTGAGCTCAGGAAGGTTTATCTGGATGTGTTTGCTGAGCGCTGATAGCATTCTATAGAGTCATTATCCTTGATCAAACGTATGCGATGCGCGAGTGTTTTTATTGTTTGTGACAGAGTATGAGTAAACGTCGGCAGGGATCAAAAGTAATTGCCAGGAAAAGTGAACATAGGGCTTATACGAGAATTTTGACATTTTGGTGTCTACTTGTTATTATGATTAAGTGAACATTTTGCTCATGAATGAGTTTAATTGCATTGTGTAATGAAGAGATGGTTTTCAATGATACTCACTTTACGAACGTTTAGAAACCTTTTTTTCAACGTTAAGAATCTAACCTCATTTGAAGTTATTGGCATGACTTCATTGTTTATGTTAGCAGTATGTCGATTTTGCGGATTAAAACTAAATTTTTACTCACGGCACCTACGTGTGTTAAGGGTAAACTGCGTCTGCTTGTGCGACTCATAAAAGGTGAATAACGAGGGAAATCGTGATTTTACTTACTCTCACTCAGGCCAGTCCTAGTGATTGTGTGTGGTCGATGGCCTTACATAGCCTACAGAGGCTGTTAGGCTGTAAAACCCCAATTCCA
>JAWQFJ010027081.1:125000-130000 GCA_034096865.1 Theodoxus fluviatilis
TGTGTCTGTGACCACACAACTTCCAAAGCCTGGACTGACGGCCAGGAGAAGATCTAGGTAGGTTGGGGTTCTTGTCCGTCCAGGACACGTCTGGACACAGTAGGCCTGGACACACTGGCTGACCGAGTCACTGGACACTGTGCTTTCGCAGTAGGCAGACCTGGTGGGAACACCGCACGTGCTGGAGGCAGGCGTGGTGGAGATGGGGCGGTCCAGCGCAGCGTTGTGTAGCGGAGGGAACTGCCGGAACTGCACCTGTCCCAGGCTTGTCTGAATCGTCCAGCAAGACAATATCCACAGAAACACATAGACTTTCTCGGACATCTCTGTCCATTTCACGAGAAAGCGCCTCATCGCTGTTGTCTACTGTTGTTTGTAAATCATATCGGAGACAGTATAGAAGTATTTGAATAATTGGCGCCCTCTGAAACAAGCGACAAGAACGCTTTCAAAAAAGTGTCAGCAGACGATTCTATCGATGGATTGTGTATCGGCAGGCTTAATGGCGATAAAACCAACGCTGACAACTACGAGCCACAATCAGAGGCAGTCACTCGTGAAGAATCGGAGTCTTCGGATACATATCAACTGCATGGGACGCGAACTCTCTCAAATGACTATGTAATGGAATCAACTCACGCCACGCGTGGGGCAGAAGCAGCTGCTGCGTCCATCAGCACCGGTGTGACATCTCTAGCTCAACAGGCTGTCTGTCACAGTCGACCATGGTGTCGGCACTCACTCCATTTGCAACACTGGAGCCGTAAACTTTCACAGTTCGCCCCGCAACTCTAGACCCCAGTCGACACGATCAAAGGACGGTAAAGCATAGAACCCGTCTGTCTCTGTCAGCGGCTCGGGTCTTCTGTCGGCCGTTCCGGCTCGTGGCTCTCGCTCTACATAATCCCAACAAATATCGATCCTTGGGCTGGGCTCTCTCTCTCTCCCTCTGCCTCCACCCTCCTGCCACAGGTGTTACAGGCTAATAAGGCAGCCAGGGCACGACTTCGATCCACACAGGGGCCAGTCGCGCTCATGCTTGTTATTGTGATTCTTGCACGCAGCACACGAAGGCTAGGTTGTGTACACATAGAGCCTCCCGCCCTCCTCCTCCTCCTCCTTCGCCACTCCTCCCGTCAAAACGCGACACCCCCCGCCGGAGGTGAATCACCAAGGCTGTGGGTGGGATACGGACCGTGTCCCAGTGTGGGAAAGGACAGCGCAGAGCACCAAGGAGAAGGCCCATGCTGTGTTTCAAGTCGTAAAACTCTGCGATCTTCTCGCCTCTTCTTTTTTGCCCATGGCGGGATCGTAGATCTGTCACTCGATGCAAAGAAAACTCCTTTCAGTCGACCAGCCTACCCCGTTGGGCACGTTTCGCTCGGGTGGGTATCAAATTCAGGGTACCTCGCACGAGCTCAGCATACAGTGCCCCTTTTGTACAGGGAACCTGTTGCAGTCATCAACATACTTTGAGGCGAGGCAATGCAGGGCTTGAAACCCTTCAAGGCTTCAATGGGTAAAACGCAAATCTCCTCTAATGATGAATGCACTCTCTGCGCTTTTTCAATGTAAAATTCACTTCTCGGGGTTACTTAAGCTCGCATAAGGGAGTCCGGGACAAGATGATATATAGTCCAGATTGTCCTGAAGATATATAATAGCAAACTTGCTTCATTCTGAGTTTGACAAGTCATGTAAGACTCAACGAGGAGCACGTTCGCTATATTGGATCTGGGATAGTTTGCGCTACTGTGCGTACACAATTAATTTTCTAACGTTGGTTCTTGTTCCTGCACACTCGTCCTATAATTAATTTTCCATCCCACTACTGTCCACCACTCCATCGCCTTCATGTGCAATGTAAAGGTTGTATGGATTCATTCTGAACACAGATATATATATTGACTATAGTCTCAGCCACGCTGAGTGGTATGTATGGATTTTGTCCGTGTGTGACTGCTTGAAGGCGGATAAATGTCTGTGTTTGGTGATGCAGAAAAAGAACCATCGTGTCACCCAGAGCCGCGCGCATTGCTGTTGCTGTTTCTGTTGATGCAGATATTTCATTTTTTGTTGTTGTCGTCGTTGTTGTTGTTACTGCTGCTGTTGTTATTGCTTTTTTCTCATGGCTTTTGGAGCTTCCTCTACCTTCTCAGTCGCCTTCGCTCATGGTTGTGGTGATGGTGGTGGTGATACAGGTGATGGTGGTGGTGATACAGGTGATGGAGGTGGTGGTAGTGGTGGTGGTGGTGGTGGTACTGCTGCTGATGCTGCTTACTAAAACTTTTATCATCATCATCATCATCATCATCATCATCATCATCATCATCATCATCATAAACGAAGCCTCACACGTATGGATGTTGGGCTCTCATGAAACACAATGTATTATAACAGCTGGAAACACAGGTGATCGGTAATATCACGACGTACAAACGCCGCAAAACGCCATGTATGAGATTATCTTAGCTTTAGAATCCTGCAGGCAGGGATATGAACAATTCGTAAAAAGTCAGTGACTAAGGAAATGGAATCTTGGCATGCTGATATTTCATTCGATAGCAGTGAACCGCGTTGTCACTGGTCTTACATAGCATCCAAAGGCATACAGGCCATAGACTTCATCCATATATCTATTCATATATCCATTTTTCTACTCATCCATCCATCCATCCATCCATTCATCCATCCATCCATCCATCCATCCATCCATCCATCCATCCATCCATCCATCCATCCATCCATCCATCCATCCAATTGTCCATCTATCCATCAGTCCATCCATTCCATTTTCTTGAGAAAGTCATAAAGATCCATTCTGAAGAAAATTGGGGGGGGACCTCAAGTGAGCGGTGTCACCTCCCTAAGAACACAATATGGCTGCACAGTGGGTTAGGGCACGCTGACACCTCGCACTGAGTCATAGACGTCCCGTCTACCCGGAACAAAAACCCACGGAAGAGGTAGACTCGGGTTGCACTCAATCCAAACAGTCTTGCAGCGGCAGATGTGTAGACATTGCGTCATGGGCTGCGGTTCATTTTCTTTTGAAGCCAGACAATTCTACGTCGTCGTAAAATTTTTTTTTGTGTGCTACAGCCCTAGCTGTTGTGCTTTGCGCTTATCTCAACGCGTGTCTCTCTTTGGATTTTCTGAGCCGTGAGAAAATCTTGCAGCTAAATCCCTTTACTTTGTATGTAGTCACCCACTGGAAATGAGAAGCCCTTACGCGTAGAATGAATTTGAAAGAGAGTGAGAGACCCGTGTTCTTTTCAGAGCTGGTCTAACTTTATATTCACAAACTACAGAAGCTTGTACAAGAATATTGTGAATTAAACAAGTCAGTGTTGTGGAGCTCCTTTTGACGATCTTACCCCTGCTCGTTCATAAACATCATCATACTTACTGATGCGTGTATGCATTAGGTATGAATACGTAAACTGCTGCATGTGTATGGGCAAACACTCATCCGAAGATACATACTATATGTGGACTAGCTTGTGAGCAGGCGTATGATCTCTCTCTCTCTCTCTCTCTCTCTCTCTCTCTCTCTCTCTCTCTCTCTCTGCCTCTCTCTCTCTCTCTCTCTCTCTCTCTCTCTCTCTCTCTTTCATTAATACACGCGCTCGCACACACACACATACATACACTCACACACACGGAAAAGGCGTGTCGCTGTCATTGTGAATGTGTGTGTGTGACTGCAGGCAAATGCAGTATGAAAGCAAACGTTTGTCAGTGACTTGGTAATGGTGAAATTCACGTCTATGTACTTTGTCATACATTGCTACATTTGTTTTCGCAGAGAAACATGAAGCGCAGGACAGCATTCTGCCTAAACTGGTTGCACGGAATGCATTTCGTTTTATTTCCAAGTCTGTACACGGAACAAACAAGTATAAGTACATATGCTCTCTGGTCTTATAAAAGAAAGAGTTCAGTACATGGACGTATGCAAAGCTTCGACATCTTAATCGTCAGAGATTATTTGATTATTCATTCATGCAACTGCGTATGTTTGCATTCCTTCTCGTCCATGTACTTGCACAGTCGACTGCAGTCACGTTGAGCAAGATGTCACGTTGTCAGAGACAACGCATGAGGCATAGAAGTCTGGTAAGATGTCTTCGATGTAATGTGCTTTTTGAATCTCTTTAACTCCTCTACAGCGATGTTCCGTAATGGACCAGTGGAACGCAAAAGTTCTGTAATCCGGCAGCTCACGCCATTTGCTTGATCGTTCGTCCAGCTATAACGAAGCCGTTGTTTTGAGTGTGCACATCCTTGCACAATGAAAAACACTTTAAAGGACACTTTCAAGTTGGAAACGTGTACATTCACCTCAGGTATAAAAGCAAAACAAGAAGAGAGTATTTTTTGTTTTGGCTCCATTGAGTAGATGCACTGAAGGGAGGGAGGCGGAAGGAGGGTGGGTGGGGTGGGTGGGGTGTGAATTGTACTTAAATAAATTGAAAAAGGAAGGTAACTTACTAATTCTCCAAACAATTCTTGTTTATGACAACAAAATTCAGTTTGTCCTGGAAGGGGATACTCATTCCACATCCCGTTCTGGAACTCAGTTCTTAACTTACTATTTTGAAATATAAAACCATACATATCAAATAGAATTACAACCACTGACGGTAGCACAGCATCATGCCAGTCGCCCCAACTTCACAGCACCTGCTTCTCGACGATGTTCAATGAGAACGGAGGACTTACAAAGTCGTGATCTGTCTTTGAACATGGTATTTACAGGACTGCATTTCTGTCAGTCTCTCGGTATGTTTTCGAATCACAGAGCAGCAGCGTAGTTCTATTGTTCATGTCACGGTAACAACATTGTGGTCATCCTACCAGGAACAATGCGTAGCAAGGGCAAGATGACCTCTGGTCGAAACAGCGTGACACACGCAAAAGAGCATATGCGTTTCCTTTACATGAATGCGATATTTGCTTGTCTATTTAACTCTGGCCATCCTTGACTTAATATTTGC
>JAWQFJ010027081.1:135000-145000 GCA_034096865.1 Theodoxus fluviatilis
CCTCCTCCTCCTCCCCCTCCTCCGTCCCACTCCTCCCCCTCCTCCTCCTCCTCCCCCTCCTCTTCCTCCTCCTCAATCCCTTCCTCCTCCACCTCAATCCCTTCCTCCTCCTCCTCAATCCCTTCCTCCTCCTCCTCAATCCCTTCCTCCTCCACCTCAATCCCTTCCTCCTCCACCTCAATCCCTTCCTCCTCCTCCTCAATGCCTTCCTCCTCCTCCTCAATCCCTTCCTCCTCTTCCTCAATCCCTTCCTCCTCCTCCTCCTCCTCCTCCTCCTCCTCCTCCTCCTCCTCTCCTCCTCCTCCTCCTCCTCCTCCTCCTCCTCCTCCTCCTCCTCCTCCTCCTCCTCCTCCTTTTCCATCTACTCAATCCCTTCCTCCTCCTTCTTCTTCTTCTTCTCCTCCTCCTCCTCCTCCTTCTTTTCCATCTACTCAATCCCTTCCTCCTCCTTCTTCTCCTCCTCTTACTCAATCCTTTCCTTCTCCTCCTCGTCCTCCTCCTCGTCCTCGTCCTCGTCCTCTTCCTCGTCCTCCTCCTCCTCCTCCTCCTCCTCCTCCTCCTCCTCCTCTCTCCTCCTCTTCCTTCTCCTCCTCTCTTTACCACTGCCTCCTCCTCCTCCTTCTCCTCCTCTCCTCCTCCTCCTCCTCCTCCTCCTCCTCCTCCTCCTCCTCCTGTTCCTCCTCCTCCTCTTGCTCCATCTGTTCCTCCTCCTCCTCTTGCTCCATCTGTTCCTCCTACTCTTGCTCCTCCTCCTCTTGCTCCATCTGTTCCTCCTCCTCCTCCTCCTCCTCCTCCTCCTCCTCCTCCTCTTCCTCCTCCTCCTCCTCCTCCTTCTCCTCCTCCTCCTCCTCCTCCTCCTCCTCCTCCTCCTCCTCCTCCTCCTCCTCCTCCTCCTCTTGCTCCATCTGTTCCTCCTCCTCCTCTTGCTCCATCTGTTCCTCCTCCTCCTCCTCCTCTTGCTCCATCTGTTCCTCCTCCTCTTGCTCCTCCTCCTCTTGCTCCATCTGTTCCTCTTTCTCTTGCTCCATCTGTTCCTCCTCCTCTTGCTCCTCCTCCTCTTGCTCCATCTGTTTCTCTTTCTATTGCTCCATCTGTTCCTCCTCCTCTTGCTCCTCCTCCTCTTGCTCCATCTGTTCCTCGTTCTGCTACTCCTCCTCTTTCTGCTACTCCTTCTCCTCACCATAACTAATTTTTGTTCCTACTCCTGAAGTTCTGTCAAGTGGCGTAACACATGCCTTAATAAACGCGAGTACCACACAGGAACCATGGAGATCTATTTCTGGTTGAGGCCGTAAGCCGCCAAAGATGTACGGGCACTCCTCTGTGGCGGCTAGGAATGATAAATTCGGTAACGTATTTTGATTGAACAATATATTCAGTAATAACAATTGGAGTTGTTATTACTGTTGTTGCTACTTCCCCCTCTCTGACATCCTCGCTCTGTTCCATCCTCATCCTCCCTTTCCTCTCTGTTATTTTACTTGTCTATCGTTTTTTCCTTTTGCTCCCCTCTTCTCTTATACCCTTTCCGGCCTCCTCTTTCTACCCATTTCGTTTCCCTCCGCAACCCACCACCACCCCTCCCACTCGTCTCCTTCCTCCCCCTTCTTTTCTCCTCCACTTCCTCCACTCCCCAACGGTCAGTTCTGAAGGTCGACTCATGCTGGTGGAAGGTTACCTTGACGCCGTTGCAGAGGCAAACAGCACTTTTCCCTCGGAACTGGTTCCAGCTCAAATCCAAAATCTCCAGGCTGTCATTGTTGGCTGTGATGAAAAGACACATAAGCTTACGGTAAGACGCATGGTCGACAATGCTCAAGCAATCGACACTCAACCTTCCCGCATTACGTTCCCATGGGAAGAAAAAGCAGAGTACATCACCCTAGCGGTTCAGAGACTGGATACAGTAGCTACAAAGATCACTTCGAGGAATATAAGTATCGTGAATATAGTAAGACCCATACTACACAGTGGCGGTTACATCAATATTCCACCTTTGCAGTTGACGCACTCTGCCATGAGGAAAAGGGTCGAAACTAAAGCCTGAAAGACAAGTCACCAAGTACAGGGCTTCTGTACTGCAGACACAGCAGACGGTAACCCTGAAGAACACTTACCGAGGTCTGGCAACACAATGGTCAGCTTGACGCTCTCATTCCCTCGCCTCAGAAGAACGGGACAACAATGGTGCCCATAGCAACGCACTCGATTGACGAAAAGTAGACTCGAGATCCCGTTGACGAAATTATCATGGGAGAGAATGGGAACCTTTTCTTCCCATAGAAATTCCATGATGTTCGAGTGGCTGACCACGTGATCGGGAAATGTCGATTCTTGAATACCCCGAACTTTGTCATTTTAAATAATGAATTTCGAAGCACAGCGACAAGCAGGCTGGGGAGAAAAGGAGATTGATTTCTCACCCAGGCCATCTCCGATCTTTGGGCCTGATTCATCCCCAAGTTTGTTGTTGGACAGATTAAGCTCCTTCAGCGTTTTGCTCCACTGCAAAACCAACATGCACTTTGAATCAAAAGTTCATAATTTGACGAAATGATGGGTTTTACAATAAATGACACAACACGCGAGGAAGTGAAGATATGCCTCACGCCCTAACACGAACCTATAAACATCCAAAATTATCATCAAAATTAATATGATTATAATTATGTGAAAAGAATGTCACACGAAATGTTATTAAAGTTCAAACTCTGGTGACAATGAGCATTTTGTCGACCGGTAAACAGGCTGCAAAAATGATTTTGCGAGGAATTTTTACCTTTAGCATTTCCGCAAACAACGCGCCTTCACAATCAGCAAAGCCGTTGCCTGCAAGTGCAAGAGAGCAAGAAAATAGCGTCGTAAATATTACACAGACGCAGCTGTATTACAAACACATAGCGGATTTCAACGGCTCTAAAATACATCTACGCGTTAAAAGCTGCCTTCAGCACTTATCGCGGGCAGATTTGATGCAAAACTGCGTTAAGATGCTTACATATCCACGTTTGTTGAAGTTTAGAAATTTGAGAAATGCTTTTTCAGTATTTGTAGTAATCACATCATGTATTCTATGAAAGTTTACGTGTATATGAATGGAAGAAAAAGATATTGTCATCGATGTAAGGTAAACTATGCCCAAAAGAAATGTCATATCTTGCGTGCTCGTGCTCTCTCTCTCTCTCTCTCTCTCTCTCTCTCTCTCTCTCATACACACGCGGGCGCGCGCGCGTGCACGCGCACACACACACACACACACACACATGCGCAGAGAGAGAGAGAGAGAGAGAGAGAGAGATGCACGCACAGAGAGATTGAGAGACAGTGAAAGAGAAAGAGAGAGAGAGAGAGAGAAAGAGAGAGAAAGAGAGAGAGAGCTCTTTGGGAAATAACATGATATACAAAGAAATATCAGCGTACAAAACTGTAGACAGAACAATAGTCCATGGGAAAATGCATGAAATGATGAGGGAAATGTTGACTAAATGAAAGTAGGCCTACAAGAAAGAAACGACAGCCTCATAAAAATCACATTTTCTTACAGAAAACTTCAAACGTACGTCACAGACAGTGCACATGAGGTAGCAGTCACGTACCATTTTTTGTAAATACCTTGATCAGTTTTCTGGATTTTGTTCATGTGGAATCAAAGAGGTTTTCGTGCACTCACCTGTCAAGTTTATGGATCGAAGTGACTTGTGGTGTTTGACGAGGGAACACACGGATACAGCTCCTCCTTTCTCGCCCAGGGAATTGTGGGAAAGGTTCTGGAGCAGGAAAAGCATCATGTCACTGACTAATACATGGACCTAGCAAGTGCGTGCCAACACTTCAATGAATACATCAATGTTCGTTCTCACCACTATAAACCTTCTCCGAGAACAACTTTAATCGAGGAGTTCTTTTAGTCTCCGTTTTACGACCTTTTTCATTAGAGTGTGAAGGCCGAAGAGTTCACATTTTTCAAACAGTTTTACCCTACCTATTCTCTGGGACGCACACGCTAATGTTGTGGGGAATGCAATCACACTCGATTTTTATCGTTCCTGTTTGCTATGCTACATTGTCACAACGCAATCTTCAAACGTTAATGCCGATACGTTACAGGCTTATGAGGGAAATGTGGTATTAGCTGTGTCGTTCACAAATATCTATCACTGAATCTAAAGGCCTTCGCACACGAGGCAACTCCACTCTGGCAACTCGATTGCTTGCCATACATTGCTTCGTGTGCGATGTCGGTTGAAAGCAACTGGCATTCCAAGCAACTTTCCACGCCACCAGCAACTGAGTTGCTCGTGTTTAAACCTGTTCTAGTTTTGGGGGCAGTGGCGTGCCACTCTCTGTGAATCCACCAATCACCGGGCGACTTTAGAGCCTCGTTCTCGCGTTCTCGCGACTATTGCACATTTAATGGCGGACCTGTCTACGCTTCGCACAGAAAACGCTGTATTTGGAGATACTAGAAACCCATCCAAAGAAAAGGTAAGCCATGAACAGCATTAATTTATCAAAGCTGTATGTTGAATGCATCAATAGGTCGTGAAAGCTCCTACATTTAAAAAATGGAAATGTGGGTCAATGCACCTTCACGCCAAAGCATCGCTGTTGACATTGTGTACAAAGCTAGTGTTGTCTGATACCACGAATACGATACATTTAAATTGCATCTGTGTTATGAAAATACTGTTCAGATTAAATTGATTAATTAATTGAGGCCCAACCAGCTGCAACAATTCCTGAAAATGTTCATGGTTCTTTCGAAGGAAAGTTCTTGTTGCCTTGAGATCCTCGTTGAGGAGCTCTTGTAGCAGACACAAGTAGGCACCATGCTTGGTCGTTTTGTCAACCATTCACGAGACGAACACAATCTTTTTCTCTTTTTACCCTGCTTAGATGACGAAGTACTGTCGCCATCGTCACTCTAAGTTTCAGTCATGCTAGGGCAAGCCTTCGGGGGAGAGATGCAGAGCGTCTTGAGTGCAAGCGCGGGAATTAATACGCTTCCATAAATACAACGTGGCGAGAGGTGAAAGGTCACAGTGGAAGCGTGTGCGAGCTCAGTCTCCAGCATTGCCTGCCACATGGCAAGCAACCGGCCGCAAGCAACGTGGCAAGAGACTTTGGTTGCCTCGTGTGCGAAGGCCTTAACTTAAGTCAGTCCACATCCCGATACGAAGCATGTTAGGGGACGTGTATGAACGGTGCGAGAATCAGTAACTTCTACACGTTTATATCTGAATAATCTGACCCTCCTGGCGTAAACACAGATCTGCAAGGCTAACCAAGCTGGCGACTAAAAAATTTCCTCATTAGTTATGTCAATGTCATTATGGCATCGAATTTTTGCGCCAATCACTTCCCGAAATATCCCTGCTGATTTTCTACAATCGACTAAATCAGACGTTGTTTAATGTAGATGACACACTTCTCGCGGTACCCAAATTCCTCCGTTTGGAACGAATTACCAACAAACATGAACAATTAACATAATCGTCTGATTCAAATAAACACGTCCTGATTGGTTTGTGCTTCACAACTTAACGACTATACCTAATCGTAGACTGTCGGAGATTGTGTCGGCGGCAACAGAATATGAGGCTTTTTCTTTTCTTTTCTTTTCTTTTTTCTTTTTCTTTTCTTTTCTTTTCTTTTTCTTTTCTTTTCTTTTCTTTTCTTTTCTTTTCTTGCTGCAGGGGGTTCTCTGTTCTCTTGAAGATGCTATTCTACAAGTAACAATACCTCCTCCATTACATAACTGCCTGGGCTCTGATAGTTGACTTACAAGCGGTGTTTACATTGCACATGTTCTGCCCAGTCACACTACGGGGTTCACTCCCCGGTGTTTACATTGCACATGTTCTGCCCAGTCACACTACGGGGTTCACTCCCCGGTGTTTACATTGCACATGTTCTGCCCAGTCACACTACGGGGTTCACTCCACGGTGAGGAATATGCCAGTAAAAGCACTGTGTAGTTACGAAAATGTTCTCAACTCTTCACTCAAGACAAATCATTTGTTGCCAACAGAGGAATTTTCGACTGCTTTCCAGCGTCTTCTTAAGATGTATGTTTACTGCCTATCTGCATTGGAGTTCACTCGAGTGACCCTGATGCTACTCTGTCTACGAGAGGTCTGAATGCCTCATAATCAACCAGCTGGTGCTGCATCAGTCCCCCACAACAACGCTGCAGACGAGGACCAGGTGAGACGTACGAGGTGTGTGATGCTAGAGTTCTCCACCAAGACCTCCACCAGGTTGCGGATTCCTGCTGCCCCCAAGTCATTCCCCTCCAGGTCCGCTCGGGTCAGTGTGGGGTCCAACTGCAAACACCCAGAGCGACTTACGTTAAGGCAAGTTTCGCAGCGTACAGAGACGGGATTCCCAGGACAATGAATACGCAATCGGAAACAATCCAAAGCAATTCAAAAGGCATTTCCGATCTTCTTTCATTGATCGCTGCAATCATTGGCAACGTTTAAATAGTCAGTTCTTGCAATAAGTCCTTTTTCCAAACTAGACATTGTCTACTTTTTCGTCCAGATTAGGATATTGACTCCTGTATGTTTAAAGCGATCACTTAGAAATAATTCCAGAAATGCCCTTTGGATTGCTTTGGATTGCATATTCAGTCTGGGGAACCCACCTCAGCACTGTTATGTAGCGTGTGGTTGATGGAAATGACGCATTTGGCACTCATCGGCTTGCTTAACTGACAGTTGAGTGAATGCTTTAAATGTCCACACCTTTCATCACTGATCAGGAATTAAGACTTACTTGCAACATGCGAACAACACAAAACGGTGTAATTAATTACGTTAAATACGACAATAGGCCTGAAGAAGGAGTTAATTCTCCATAAGCTTGGCCCTGCAACTTTGCAACGAAAGACTTCATTGGTCACACTCTTCTCTTGTTGTCATATAGAAATTGCCGGGGAATTATTCGAGACTTACAAGTAATCGCACGTTGAAAAGTATATCAAATTATCAAATAGCTGCCGATAGATGCACGATAAAAGGATGGTTTGCCTGCAATTAGCATTTGTTTACACACACTAGCGTGCATACTGATACATGCTTATCTACACAGTGCTGATGTGATAGATTCTCCATGTCTCATATAAAAATCATTACATAAATAAACGTGACAGTGCATGACAAACCAGGATAAAGTTGCATGAACAGTTTTCCAGCAATCGCTCATAAAGTCATCAATGGGCTAAGCAGTGTATTGCTGTCTATGCCTCATTCGAAAATAAAACAAATCTATCCTAATATGCTATAAACATGCTGTGTCCTCTGGATTTTGTATAACACTAAATAGCTTTGCTGCTGAGAGACTTTATTTTGCCATGGTGAGGCTGCAGTCTGGTTTTCTCATCCACGACCACAAATCCACAACTCGGGCCTACCATGAGGGGGACTGCCAGGGCGCGCGCTCCCTTGGGCCCTAGGGAGTAGTGCTTGAGCACCAGCTCCTTGGTGTCAGGGCAGCGAAGGTAGGAGCCAATTGGGGTCACGCCAACCTTCTGGCACTCGCGTCTGTACAGCGCACGCTTCACCTCCGTAGTGTCCAGGTCCCTCTTGGGGATATCTGTGGAGACACCAGTGGCCACGTGGTCTTCACGTGTGTTGTCGAGGAAATGGATGCTGGGTGGTGGATAACTGGTGTATTAAGAGTTTTGATAGAGAGTGTCCCCCAAAGAGTTCATGCAAGTCGATGATGGATGTTTGGACTTGGGAAAATGGATCTTTCAGATGACTTCAATATATTTAGGGCATTCCCTTTGCCAGTTTTGTATGTAATAAAACATATGCATGCGTAAGAAAATGCCCGCTTCATATTTCCATACTAATAAAGTTGACATCAATCATTGCCGCAAGCGCACACAATAAACCATATTTGACAACAACTGAATCAAAACCACGCACCTTCAAAAATTCGCACGTGACTTCATGCATAAGGCATCCCATTGTACATCTCTCTCTCTCTCTCTCTCTCTCTCTCTTTCTTTCTCTCTTTCTCTCTCTCTCAGAGAAAAAGATAATTATAAAATTAAATGAAAGGAGAAAGGAGCAATATAACGAGTAATCATCATTGTACGGGCTGGTGACCTAGCAATAAAACATTTCTTGTTCTCTCTCTCTTTGCTTGAACTTGAAGACTCACTGAGCTGACAGTTGTCAAAGGCATCTACTAAAATCTTTGTCATTGTTGATCATATTCTTCATATATCTTACCAACTGTTGTATTTTTTCTTATCTATCCATGTTTTCATTTCTTTATGAGCAAGGATAATTTGTAAGATGGACAGAAATGCCAAAAATTTCATCCTTGATAAATAAAGAATCAATCAATCAATGTCTCTCTCTCTCTCTCTCTCTCTCTCTCTCTGTGTGTGTGTGCGTGCGCGTGTGTGTGTATGTGTGTGTGTGTGCGCGTGTGATCCACATACCCAGGTCGTCCTCTAGGTTTTCCTCCATGACTGGGGACTTCCTGCCCATGACGGAAGCCAGGATTTCCTGTTCCTCCGCGGCGGTTGTCTCCACTTCCGTCAGGGAGAACACCGCCCGCTCCGGCGTCTTGGACTTCCGGCACACTGTTCGCCTCTCGGGGTTGCCCTCCCTGATCCCCGTTACCTGCAGAGAGGTGATGGTCATTGTGGCAGAGTCACTGAGAAGGGAATATCTACAGGTCATTGTGGCAGAATCACTGAGATGGGAATATCTACAGGTCATTGTGGCAGAATCACTGAGAAGGGAATATCTACAGGTCATTGTGGCAGAATCACTGAGAAGGGAATATCTACAGGTCATTGTGGCAGAATCACTGAGAAGGGAATATCTACAGGTCATTGTGGCAGAATCACTGAGAAGGGAATATCTACAGGTCATTGTGGCAGAATCACTGAGAAGGGACTATCTACAGGTCATTGTGGCAGAATCACTGAGAAGGGAATATCTACAGGTCATTGTGGCAGAATCACTGAGAAGGGAATATCTACAGGTCATTGTGGCAGAGTCACTGAGAAGGGAATATCTACAGGTCATTGTGGCAGAGTCACTGAGAAGGGAATATCTACAGGTTATTGCGGCAGAATCACTGAGAAGGGAATATCTACAGGTCATTGTGGCAGAATCACTGAGATGGGAATATCTACAGGTCATTGCGAATATCTACAGATCATTGTGGCAGAGTCACTGAGAAGGGAATATCTACAGGTTATTGCGGCAGAATCACTGAGAAGGGAATATCTACAGGTCATTGTGGCAGAGTCACTGAGAAGGGAATATCTACAGGTCATTGTGGCAGAATCACTGAGAAGGGAATATCTACAGGTCATTGTGGCAGAATCACCGAGAAGGGACTATCTACAGGTCATTGTGGCAGAGTCACTGAGAAGGGAATATCTACAGGTCATTGCGGTGAAGTTGGTTGACACCCAGGTGGGGACTGACATAAAGAGACGAGCAACCAGACAAAAAAGAACAAGCAGGTGGAAACGAAAAAACAGAAAGACAAACATGCAACTAGTTCATTAGGCAAACGCAGGTGGAAAGGCAGGCAGGATGCTAGAAACGTACACAGACAATCGATGGAACTGACTGACATATTGGCAGGCAAATATGCAAATGAGAGGGGGCAAATCGAGCAAGCGCTCGAACACAAAATGCCTTGTAGTGGAAGTATTCGTTCCGCCATCTTGGAGTGATACAAACCATTACAAAATGCTTACACGTAACGGTGGTGTCAAGGAACAAATTGATATCACACTAGAAATAGTCAATGTGAACATATGAACAAAATATTCTTTGTGTTTATTCCCGTCAGGATCAGGCACAGGCTTGAGATCTTCCTAGGAAGGAAACAATGGTTAATATCCATTGAACTCATATTACCAAAATTTGAAAAAGCTGTGCTCATGTGTCGAGTGGGTCAGCTGGGCGGGTGCAAAATGATTTCATTGAAGTCAAAGTACCCAAAGTTCCCTGGC
>JAWQFJ010027081.1:150000-153623 GCA_034096865.1 Theodoxus fluviatilis
TTCTACAAATCGCTTACCTTAGGACCTTACCCAACCTACGGTGCTCGGAACACAGGCTGGGGCTGTGTCTCAAGTTCTGGCTTCGGTATCAAATGGTTACCCACTTATATCTTGCCAGTGCAGTGTCATGCGCACAATGGGATCAATCAAACGGAATCACGGCAAGCGGTGTGTGACATTAAGTGCCGTTCTGTCTTTGATTATCTTCCTGATCAGAGCCTCTCTCAGGACGCAGGTCCTAACCTCATGACGCTACACCATCCATTCCTTGTCGGCTTCGTCTCCTGTTCACTGTCCTGGCACGCAATCACGAAATGCATGGATAGCTGCTACATTAGAGAGAACAACGCGACCAACAGCAAAACTACTGCTCGGAACAATTGCCCTACACACCGCCCTCACGCGCACGCAGACTCTGCAAACTGGCAAGAACGCCCTGAGTGACTGGGCAGGCGTCGAGTAACAATCTCTAGGCACGCTATAGGCAGGCGACAAAGGGATTTGGCAAACCACCTCGACGTTTTATCTCCGATAACCTCCATCAGTGTCAATGATCTGCGACATGGACACACGTGACGTCGAACCTGCTTCATCGGCTCAGACCGGATCGCAGTGACCTGCTTTGTGGGAAGTAGTGCTCGGGCCGTGTCCTCAGAAATATCAGTCTTCCGTTCTAGACTTAGGACGCCATATCTGAGTCGGCGAGGAAGGGCGTTGCCTCCGGAGCGAGTAATGACTTTTTCGTGGAGCGTGCGTAACTGCGCCACTCTATCTCCACATCACCATGGCCGCAGCTCTACAACTGGTTCTGGGCGTCCAGTACAGCCAGGTGTGGGGTAATCATGATGCTGTCCTGGTCATTCATCAATCAGAGGTGAGACCCTTCCTTTACTGCATTCAAGTTGATGAAAACAATACGTGCCGTAACCAGACAAGTTTTCTGCAGTGAGGCTCCATTAGGAGAGAGTCATGACTTCGCAGTGCAAAATCGGTTTGCCGCGAGTGCATCAACGAGAGCCATTTACGTGCGATTGCATAATTCAGACCAGCAACTCTACCACCTCCCACACTGAGGCAAATGATCAAGCTCCATGAGAAAGGAAATGCAAAAGCATGTTGAGATTGTCTACGATCAGAGACAAGCTATATATATGCGTGTGTGCATTTTGTTTCTTCTAAAGGACAATTAAAATTTCATGTATTCATTTCAAAAATGACATTGCTATCTAAAAACACGCTACCTTTTCCTAAGCAAGTAGATAACAGCAAACATGCCTCTGGCGTTCTCACCTCGTGTGATCACTGCATCCCTAGCAACGCAACGTTACGTCGTCGTCCAGCGTCGGTCAGTCAAGCCAACATCAAAATACGTCGCAGCTCACATTGTCCACCTCTGGCCCTCCCACCTCAACTCCGTAACGCTCGGCGATGTTTTGAGTTGCTCGCCACGTGCGCGCGCATATTTACCGGCTTCATTTATTAATCATCATAAACGGGCTGGTGAAAGAAGAATCAATCAAGCGACGCGAGGCAGGGGCGAATGGGGTAGGCGGACATGATTAGCGGGGTAGTGTCGGGTAACTGGTAGTAAGAGACCAGGCAAAAGGGAGCAGAGGGGAGGGGTAGGACAAAAGTAGGAGGGACAGGGGAAGGAAAAGGGCGGGGGTGGGGGTGGGGTGATTACAAACACACGTAGGGATTGCTATGGTATAGAACACGTTTTGTTAGGGAAATGACAGAGGAGAAAAATTGATGGGCAAGATGGGCAGGATATACGTTCATGAGCTCGATTAGTGATAGATGGAATTTACGCATACACACACGTAAATGCGTGCGCGCGCATTCATGCATACGCAGTGAGTGGACAAAGAGCAGAACAGAACGAAACGGAACTTTATTGCGTAGGCCATCGGCCCATTGCAAATACAAACTTAAGTTCAATAAGTTCCAACAGCCAGTGGCTCGTACAGCACAAGTAATGAGAGAGTGACCCACAGAGAGAGAGAGAGAGAGAGAGAGAGAGAGAGAGAGAGAGAGAGATTTGATATCTTTATTGCGAGGCCGACGTCCCAAACAATCTTCAGAGAATTTACAAACACATTCTGGAATGGCCAGTAAATTTCGAGTGATTACATGATGGTAGAAGGAAAATAACTATACTTTAATATCTTTCTCTCTGGAACACAGGACATCAGGTAAGGGTTGTTGGGAAGGGGTTGGGGGTTTTCCTTGTCACATAGGCCTACTATAGATACACTAGCAGTTATTTATGGAAAGATTAACCGGGGGGGGGGGGTGATTTTTCGATATGCTCTTTACTCCCCTTCTTGGAGGCGCTGAAGGCGACGTTTCAGCGCATAGGAGAGAGAGAGAGAGAGAGAGAGAGAGAGAGAGAGAGAGAGAGAGAGAGAGAGAGAGAGAGAGAGAGAGAGACACAGAGAGAGAGAGAGGCAGAGAGAGACAGATAGAAAGAGGGAAAGAGGGGGGGGGAGAGGGTGAACAAACAAACGAACGAAGAGTTCAGTAGATCAGTCCATCGGTTCATTTGAAAGATTTCACGAGTACAAAGTCAGTTTCAATCTACTACCATTCCATTACACACGATAATATAATACACACATCATGCAAAATAGCTCGTCTGTTTCTACAGAGATTACAGCCTCAGCTCTTCTTGTAAATGCTTTCAACGACAACAACAACCACACAGAAAAATTTAACTCGCTGATCGCTGATCTTCCAACAGCTAGATTATTCGAGGAAGTGGTAGGCCTACAAGATTACTAATTTGATTAAAGTGTTGTACAAGGTGCCTCAATCGCGAATCAGTTCAGGTGGGGCATGTAAGAACAAAATGCATTTCATCCTCGTTTCTTCCCTGCGCTGTGGACACAGGGATTGCAATTGTACATTCGGTACCTGAATCTGAGGGCAAGCAGTTCAGTTAAGACCAGTCTGAAACGAGCCAACACATCCTTGTTCGATTCTTGTGTGTGTGTGTGTGTGTGTGTGTGTGTGTGTGTGTTTTAATATAAATAATAATGTACAAAGAAGGCTCCGGCGAGAGGTTATATACAATTTCTCCATAGAATGCGGATCTGTCACTTCCTTCCAGGGGTACGATAGTAGGTGAAGGTTCGTATACATCTCGGAACAAAGCATATCGATCTCCAGATATATGGAGGGTTCGATGAGGACGTGGGGAGGAGTAGGATGGGCTGTGTATTGTGTTCAGTGAGACGAGCGATGGCGAAAAGGGGATAGCTATTGTCCCCCTTGCAATGCACGTGTTTCCTATAGGCCATTACCGACTCGGGACATCTCAGTGTCTTCTACTTGTTTCCTCATTGATCCAGATATGTACCGCGAAACACCGGTACTACCTTCACGTTATCGGCGGCGTTGACGACAGTATTCCCTGCTAGAGCACGGATAAATCTGCTGGCTGCTATTTGCACGTACATCTGGCAATAAAACCTATCGATCCGAGGATATTTGCTGGTCAAACATGATCAGAGCGCGAAGACTTCTATCAGTGTCTTCGCATGTGCTTAGAAAACTGCTCTGCAGAGCTCCGTGTTGTTCGTGATCAATATTCATGGGAAGAGGGAAGGGAGTGTCCGGGC
>JAWQFJ010027082.1:5000-7500 GCA_034096865.1 Theodoxus fluviatilis
CATCTACCACAGTTGTTGAGAGAGCACATGATTATAATTTTGATAACATTGTGGTGAGCTTTTGTGTGAGACACACACGCTCAAACATGAGTAATAATTTCATCTATAATCTCTCGCTTTTATTGTATGCAGCTGTTCGATGAATGCGCTCTATATTGGATTCACTCGCGCTATCGCTGTCAACTGCAAAGTAATGGAAAGACCTTTGGTTCCTTCTTTAGAATGGAATCGTTGTCTTTTCAACATCCGATGCCGAGAAAAGAGAACCAAAAACGGAATTTACGAGTAAAGGGAGACAACTTTGTAAAAGATGAAAAATGCTACACTCAATCCAATTACAATTTTAAAGTACCGATATCAATGTTTTTAGACTAAGTCGAATTTCAGTAACAATTTTATCTCAACATAACTGTATCTTCAGGAACTTGGACGTTTTAAGGTTGTTGCGTTTAATAATAATGTTTTAAAGCGCTCGGACTGATGTATGACTACTGGATTACATCAAAGATTATCATTAGGCTACATTCTTTGATTACATGCAGAAAGTGCCGCGCGCACCGAACGAACAGACGCACTTAATTCTACAACGGTAGTGAATTAGGCAGTGGTGCCTTTCACACATTCAGCTCTTGAGGCAAACTATTCAAGTGATGGCAACAGGAAACAGGAAGACAGAGAGAGAGAGAGAGAGAGAGAGAGAGAGAGAGAGAGAGAGAGAGAGAGAGAGAGAGAGAGAGAGAGAGAGAGAGAGAGAGAGAGAGAGAGAGAGAGAGAGAGAGAGAGAGAGAGAGAGAGATTGATTGATCAAGGATGAAATTTTAGGCATTTCTGCCTATCTTACAAATTGTCCTTGCTCATAAAGAAATGAAAACATGGGTAGATAAAAAAATACAAAGTAGCTAATCTATCAACAATGACAAAGCTTTTAGTATATGCCTTTGACAACTGCCAGCTCAGTGAGTCTTCAAGTTCAAGCAATACGTGTCATATGTACAGACGACAGCAGTGAGATCATCTGAATAGATAATCACGTATGGATGCTTTAAAAGACTTCATGGAAGTATTGTTCCTTAGGTGCAATGGGAGTGTATTCCATATCGTAACACCTGAATATGTAATACTGCATTTAAAAATGTCTACTCTAGGTTGTGGTAGAATGAAAGTGTTTGCGATGAAGTGAATGGCTTGTTTGGGGACGAATGAAGAGATCAGTAAGATACTTCGGTGCTCGTGAATGAGCAATGTTGTGCATAAGGATGCATTTATTGAGGACGAGGTGTTTTTGGAAGGGTATTAAGCCAAGATTTCTGATCTTTTCATCCGTAGACAATGTTGAGTCGGAAATAATAAGCTTGGCAGCTCGTCTGTACAGTGATTTAATCTTGTTCAAGTGCACTGCCATGGAGCCATCCCATACACCAGATGTAAAATTATTATGGAAATTTATGTGTGCGTGAAAAAACATTGCGCATGCATCGGTGTTGACAAAATGCCTCAGTGTAGAGAGCAGGAAAATGTTCTTAGCAATAGTTTTGCATAAGGAATTGACATGTTGTTCCCAAGTTAGTTGTTCATCAACAATTATGCCTAGCACTCTGTGTTCTCGGACTTGCTCAATGATTTCATTTTCTAGCTTAAGGTTGATGGCTAAGGGTTGTCGTTGACGTTTTTGTCTTGTAGTTAGGATCATGCACTTGGTTTTTGAGGGGTTTATAACCATTCTATTTGATGAACACCATTTTTGTAAATCATCAAGGGAGAGAGAGAGAGATCCCATTCTAGCAAAAATTATACAATTTCTTATTATAGGATTTGTATAGTAAACAATAATATATACCATATTAAAGACACAAAATTTGGAAAAGCTCCTCAGTGGGGCCACACTAGAAGATTCGTCCCGGGACAACTGTGTGGGAAAGACAGCGAAACTGGCTGGCCCACACAAGCTGGCTGGCCACACAAACTGGCTGGCCCACACAAACTGGCGGGCCACACAAACTGGCGGGCACACACAAACTGGCGGGCCACACAAACTGGCTGGCACACACAAACTGGCGGGCCACACAAACTGGCTGGCACACACAAACTGGCTGGCCACACAAACAAAATTTTTGCACTGGGCCACAGCTCACGGTTGTTGGATGCCAGTAGTAGACGACTTCTCAGGTCGTTGAGAAACTACACAACCCGACTATAGTAGCAAAGATTATAGGTTACACAAAGATAGCTCATTAGCTCATTGTTGTGAGGATCGAGACACGTTGCGCCCCAAGCGGCTAGAACTATGGGGAAGTAATCACAACGCTTAGAGACATGTAAAAGTGCTTGTTTGTCGACGCGTTTCTGATGCGTTCCGATCATGTTTGTGAATATATTTACGGTGTAATGTGTAATAAAATGATTTGCTGCAATAATGGGGGTGTTTTGGCTTTGTTTTTTGTAGCAGGCGTTGTGAAATCGAAATATTTGGTTCATCGAAATGGATGCTTCTGCGCATGCG
>JAWQFJ010027082.1:12500-17500 GCA_034096865.1 Theodoxus fluviatilis
TGTAATGGTAGGATGGAAATTAAATTTGTACATTGGGGAGATGTCAAACCACTAGGACAAGTAACGCGGAGAGCAGAACAAGGGACATAACCAGGGTCACAAAATTTTTATGTATTTCTAGGTATGTAAAATCGGTTGTGGAAGATGAAATTCTGCAATGTGACGTGTACCTTTTTACAACTTCAGTCGTTTTATACATGAAATAATATTTTTATGTTCTGATGCATGTTGCCATGAACATATACTTGCCACATGCATATGATTTGTGGAAAGTCGTTTTATATATGCAATAATAATTTTATGTTCTGATGCATGCTGCCATGAACATATACTTGCCACATGCATATGATTTGTGGAACTGGCTCTTTATTAAGAAAGACGATTGGATGCTGGTGTCAATAAGGCTAATATGTCTTCTTAATAAAGATGCCCATTTTCTCTCTCTATCAGGTGTGCTGTGGTTTTGTGCAAAAAAGGATTTGTGTGTAAGAATGCAACACACAAACAAAATTTTTGCACAGGGCCACAGCGTAAGGTTGTTCGATGCCAGTAGCAGACGATCTCTTGGGCAGTCTGCTTCTTACTTCCGGTAGTGCGCTGACCGCGGGTTTTAGTTCTAGAGGGGGGTCGGGCCAATTCCCATACTCTGGCCAGAACCCACGCACAGGAATTGGGTCATTCCTGAAACTTCTCCCGGAGAAGACGGGCACCAGCTCAGAGCCTTTCCCACCATCCACCCCCAGCTGCCACCAATCTTGTTATGATTAGGGCGGTCAGCCCACACAAAACAAACAGGCATCATAAGATTAGTTATATGTAATGGTAGGATGGAAATTAAATTTGTACATTGGGGAGATGTCAAACCACTAGGACAAGTAACGCGGAGAGCAGAACAAGGGACATAACCAGGGTCACAAAATTTTTATGTATTTCTAGGTATGTAAAATCGGTTGTGGAAGATGAAATTCTGCAATGTGACGTGTACCTTTTTACAACTTCAGTCGTTTTATACCTGAAATAATATTTTTATGTTCTGATGCATGTTGCCATGAACATATACTTGCCACATGCATATGATTTGTGGAAAGTCGTTTTATATATGCAATAATAATTTTATGTTCTGATGCATGCTGCCATGAACATATACTTGCCACATGCATATGATTTGTGGAACTGGCTCTTTATTAAGAAAGACGATTGGATGCTGGTGTCAATAAGGCTAATATGTCTTCTTAATAAAGATGCCCATTTTCTCTCTCTATCAGGTGTGCTGTGGTTTTGTGCAAAAAAGGATTTGTGTGTAAGAATGCAACACAAATGGGTTTTTTCTCTCTGAATGTTCCACACGGGTGGAAGGATTGGTCGTGACTCGTGTGAGTTTTTTGTTTCAGGCTATATATACCCACATACGTACGGTTGAAGCTGAAACTGCAGACCTGGTAGACTTACACTCGTCTGAACACTGCTTAGCGTTGCAACTTATCGTCTGAAGCGAGAGCATGTGGACGCTGGTCGCTTAGATGCCGTTGCGATCATGTGTATGCGCACGTATCTTCTTTCGTGCACTGGTTGGGCATGAAGGGACATTGGAGACGTTGTTAGGGAGATTTCTGAGTACTACTGCTGTATGTACTGTATTTCTAGCACGGCTCTGGTGCTCTGCCACGAGTCTGTGACTAGCTTTGGCTGTTGGGTTACCACAGCGTGGGGGCTGCGAAGAGCTATCTGGTCCGTGCATCGGACGCTGCACTTCGCAGCAGCCTAGGAAGGATCTCGGAGGACTGGAGCAGTGGCCTGCGACTGCCAGGGGGGCAGCTATCTCGACGGGGGATGCGCGAGGAGGCGTACACCCACCTGACCTCTACGGTGGATGCGCGAGGAGGCGTACACCCACCTGACCTCTACGGTGGATGTGCGAGGAGGCGTACACCCACTTGACCCCTGCGGTGGATGCGCGAGGAGGCGCAAACCCACTTGACCTCTACGGTGGACGCGCAAGGAGGCGCCGGACGTTGACCTCTACGGTGGACACGCGAGGAGGCGCTGCCCACGTCAACTTCTACGATGGACACTCGACCCAGGGGGCGAGCGACGACTACTTCACTGGGAGTAGGACTTCAGCTAGGTGAAAGCTGGACTCGGACGTTCCACGCGGAGGTGGTCGACTCAGGTGTCCCCCCTCCTCCCCCCACCTCCTTTGTTGAGGGGGCGGAGCCGGGGTCATAGGGCTGTGCATGCCCCCCTGACGCCCAGGGACGTAGCGAGTGTGGAGAGTCGGGAGACTCAGGGTGGCGTCCCTCAGACTGCTGGGGGGGACGGTGCGGAGCGTTCTGTGTGCCCCGTGTGCAGGAAGACCTTCAACAAGACCTACCTGTCCCAGCATATGGCCGTCATGCACCGCGGGGAGCAGCGCTACACCTGCCCTAAGTGCGGGCGTCGCTTCCGCTGGCTCAGCTCGCGTACCCGTCACACGTGTGGCATTGTGCGTCATCGCCCCTTCCGCAATTGAGTCTCCTGAGGAAGACTGGCTCTCTGAGATAGGTGCTCTAAGGCTTGTAGCTGACATGAAGTGCGCGCATAGAAGACTAGGGGGACGAATGGAAAAATCCCATGTCAGCACTGCTGCAAGCTGGAAACCACAGATGGATATACTTCACTGAGCAAGGACGGTTGTTGACGAGAGATTTTCCACCAGTTTTTGTTGCAGTTATTGATTTTGAGTGCATGATAATGGACTGTCGACGTACACCAGTGAACTTGACTGGCTGGTGAAGGACGAGAATTGGAGGCACGTATTGGTGTCCTCGTCCAGCGAGCCATCTTTTGGGATAACACTTTCCAACTATTTACAGCTCTCAACATGTTTCAGTTTTGTGTCATCTGTTGTGATACGTGGCAGTGGTGCATTGGAGTTGGGTGCAGGTTGGAAAAGCACCTCGGTTTTCCCCAGGCTGATCATGAACTGTTTGGAGGCCTCATAGAGCTTGGCAAGCAAACTCTGCATGTCGTTCGACTTGTCGACCATTAGGGCAGATGCATCTGCAAATAGGGCTTCTTGGGCGAGGCTGGGGACATTCTAGTAAACTAAAGATTTCGCCTACCGGCAAAAGTATATCTAGCACTGTTGACATCACGTGATGGAAGGTTTTCGGCCAATTTATGCAAACGGAGGCAAAGATTATAGGTTACACAAATATAGTTCATTAGCTCATTGTTGTGAGGATCGAGACACGTTGTGCCCCAAGCGGCTAGAGCTATTGGTGAATCAAGGAAAGGTAATCACACCTCTTAGCGACATGTAAAACTTCCTGTTTATCGACGGTTTCTGATGCGTTACGATCATGTTTGTGAATAAATTTACTGTGTAATGTGTAATAAAATGATTTGCTGCAATAATGGGGGTGTTTTGGCTTTTTTTGTAGCAGGCGTTGTGAAATCCAACTCGACCTAGATCTACATGGTATGGGTTTGAATGGGAACGATCTATTTTTCATTATTATCTAAGAATGCAAGCTTGTTTATCAACGTATACATCCCTGTGGAATATCTTTTGGAAATGCAAAGCAATACATGCCTGTCAAGAAGGTGATTTGCGGCCAGAAAATCATTCGATTAAGTGAATTCAGTTGCCGCTTCCGCAAAGAATTAGATTTACGATCAAGCGTTGCCCTGTGACCTGCATTTCGATTGTTAAAAAGTAGGACCTTTCAATACCTTTTGATGCATTCAACATACAACTTTGATAAATTAATGCTGTTCATGGCTTACATTTTCTTCGGATGGGTTTCTTGTATCTCAAAATATAGCTTTTTCTGCGCGAACTGGAGAGAGCTGCCGCCATTGAGTTGTCTAAAGCGTAGACATCTACGCCATATCTACACGAAAGCAGTCCTCTGATTGGTTCCCTGAATAGAATCCTCCAATCAGCAGGCAGCTTTATTCGCCGTCTTGTCACTAAGCGGTGTGAGTACACTTTCCTTGATTCACCCCTACTCTCGCCGCTAGGTGCAGCGTCTTGTAACTTTGAAGAGCAAAAGCTCGGCATGAGCTATCTTTGTGTAACCTATAATCTTTGACGGAGGTCACACGAGAGGCTTGTGGGATAGCCGATGTGCTCCCTGACATACGCCGTTAAAGTAGTTCTAAGACTATTTCACACAAAACTCTTAACGTACTCTTGTTGAGACAACAAACAAGCGTTTATCCGATACAATAAAACGTTTGTTGAAATGGAAACAAGTTTTGACATCTGAATATGATTTCTGTAAAAAGTGGAGAGAAAATAGTGTCAGAACGAAGTATTTTTGGCGCAAGGCTGTAATGCGAGGGGTCAAGCCTATTACGTATTCATTGCGAACTGTGCCAGAGTCAATACTCTGACTCGGGTTTACAGAATGGGCTGGGGATTGTCTTTGTTTTAGCTCCCAATCTGAGTGAGTCAAAGATGGAGCCATCATAGCGGTAAACACCTTCTTCTAGTAGTTGCACCGCCTGTCTCAGGGCACAAATGAAGAAAATGTTGAACAGGACTGGTGCTATAACACAGCCCTGTTTAACACCATTTGAAATTCAAAATACACTCTATTATTACCCCTATTATAAACACACACACACACACACACACACACACACCTTCACACACCTTCCTTCTCTACAATTCCTTTCATTGTAATTACGAATCTTCCTACTCCTACTCAGTATCTACTTCAACCATCAACGGCCCTCTTACCCACCCCTCTATTCTTTCATCCAGGTCTTCCATCCCCCCCCCCCCCCCCCCCTTTTTTCCTCTCCCTTGTTCCATCGCATCACCTTCTCAGTCTGCTACCTCCTCCTCATTATCATCATCAGCATCATCATCATCATCATCATCATCATCATCATCATCATCATCACCACCACCAACACTATCACAAACATCAACATCATCACCACTATAATTATCAACACCATCACAAGCATCAGCACAATCAACATCACTATTATTGTTAACATCATTA